>CAMXCT020001453.1:146480-151724 GCA_947184155.2 Cladocopium goreaui | reverse complement strand
TTTCAAGGACCCCAGTTGCAAAGGCACCGGCCAGTGAAGCCCCGCCAGAGCCTTCTGAGACATCAGGGAGACCGCCCCAGCGTCGTATGGAAGCCTGCATAGCATGTCATGGCAGTGGAGAGCTTCCGATGCGAGCGAAACGGAGGTTGTTCAGGTTGTTGACATCGTCAACAGCGTCAGCAGCAACTGCAAATGCAGCTGCTCGAGGTGGAGCAACGGCCAGTGTTTTGTCTGCAATTTCAGGTTCAAGTTCTTCAGAAGCTGATGTGACCCATTTCAAGAGTGAAAGGGGGGTAGGTCTTTTTGTTGAGCTAGCCTGCAGCAAAGCCAGTGTCTTGTCAGCTGCATGTGCTGAGAGCCGTGCTTGTTATGTCGGAGTTCATGGAAATCTTGAGAAGATAGCTACACAGAATCATGTTGCAGATCTTGTGAACCAGGTGATGGAGGAGTTGAAGATGACCAGATCAGCCTCTGATCGAGAGCTGGGAGAGGTGCATTTGTTCTGTCACGTTCACATGTCATTGCCGCGCACAGGTGGATCTCCATTGCAGAATTTTTCGGGTGGGAAAAGAGTCCCAGAGCATGAGCGAAAGTTTTTCGAACTTCTAGCCGCTTGTGAAAAGTTGTTGGATCGGTTAGTAGAAAGACATCCCGAGTTGTCTATGTCTTTTGAATTGCCAAATTCCAACAGGTACTGGACTCATTCGAAGCTGCAAGCCTTTGTTCAGGCCAGAATTCCATTCAGGTCTGTTGTCCATGCCTGTGCAATGGGAATTGAAGGACTGCCAGGATTACCCATCAAGAAAGCGTTCAGGATCATGTCAAGTTCTGAGGAGCTTAGTCAACGTCTTGAGAAGCGTTTTCATTGTGCTTGTGATTTTCACGCATCATTCAATTTTTCTGACTTTCAGTTGTCAGAGAAATACTCCAGGAAATTTGCCAGATTCTTTGTGCGAATGCTCGCATTACTTGCCCTCAGGTGATCGATGGCGTCGAAGCTACGCTGATTTTATCACCTGATCTTCCCTGAGGAAAAAGGAAGAGTCTGCTGCATGAGTGAACTTGTGAGATTCTTTTTGGATAGCTTGAACGACTTGTGAAGTCATCTGGATAGAGAAAGGTCTTTAAATGTCTAAGACATGAGGCTGAAAACTCTCTTTGATCGTTGCCCTGTGCGTTGCTTGGGTAGTCGGATCTAATTATCGAGACTTTGAGGTCTGACGATTGCATGGTATAGTTCTGAATCCAATTTGAATTGCAAGAGTTGCAGAAGTCTTTAGAAGACATCGAGAGGATGATCTTTGGACTTTCTTGGTCGCAGAAGTCTCTAGAAGACATCGAGAGGATGATCTTTGGACTTTCGGAGATACAGAAGTCTTTAGAAGGCATCTAGAGGATGATCTTGTGGACTTTCTGGGATCGTTTTTGGACTTTCCTTGATGGACTGTCTTTGGAATGTTTGTGGACTGCTTGGAATGGATTTCAGCATGAGCTTGATTGGATTTCCGCAGCCATTTGTGTGTGTGGGCAGGTCGCGCAAGCCATGGCCACTGGAGAGATGGAAGAGCTCTACTGGCTCTTATTCTTTGTATATACACTGGGTTTTCTATCTGGTATTCTTTCAGCTTACTGCATTACGAAATGTTGCAAAAGCCGCAATACAACTGCAAGAAATTCAGGTACAGCTATGAAGAGTTCTACAGCTTTGTCTTGTGATTCTGACGGTGAAGGCCCAGGTACTCGTATCTATTGGAGTTTTTGCCGAGAGATGTAGCACTGCAATGAGAAGTGCAAGGTTTTGATTGCCGCCGCTGGTCCAAATGGACATATTCGATGCCGAGACAATTGCCAGGTTTGCCAACCGGAGACTGGACCCTTGTTGGTTGTGACTTCAACAGGATCGAAGTATCACTGTTCAGGTTGCCGTACAACGGAGAAGTCAAAGCAGATGACGCTGTTAGCATGCCCTATCTGCTATGGCATGGGAAATGTCAAGGCCGAGTGACTGAACTCGTTTTTTGGACTTGAGTCGCACAAGTTCGAAAGGGGGTGTGAAAAATCATCCTATGTGCCTATGTATAGCTAGCGTAGCGATCTTGTGCTTGTACTTAGGTAGTTGTTAGTTGCTTTGTAGTTGTAGTTTGTGGTCTTGCGTAGTTTGGACTTTGTTTTGTAGTTAGCAGGTGATTGTGATGTAGTTAATCGATCTCATCTCATTCCGTCACAAAGAGTTGTGACGGAGTTGCCATTTTTCGTTGGTAGTTAGTCGTTTTTAGGTTTTTTGCGCGTTGTAGGTTATTCCACACGAGAACCAAACTGCACGAAACCAATCTTAGGTTTTTGCCACGTAGAAGTTTGTTTTTTGCACGTGTCTAGATTTGTAGAATCGTTTCTGGAACTGCTATGACCCAACGTAAACGTTGGCTCAAGACCCGTGAGTTCGAAAAGGGTGAGTGTGTCGCCGTGAGACGACCTGGGAAAGTTGACACAGACAGAAACGCGAAACGACCACCGTTTGTTTGTGTTTTGGTTTGGGTTTACTTTGTGCACGAGAGGTTTGAAAGCGGTTTTCGCGATCTAACTTTGTGTGTCAAAGTTTTACGAAAAGAGGCGGAGCCCCAAGGGACGCCAGGGCGTACATCAGACCCCTTGGCAGTGCACCTTGTCCCACGCCTGCCACGCAAAAGCGGCGGAGCCCCAAGGGACGCCAGGGCGTACATCCAACCCCTTGGCAGTGCACATTGTCCCACGCCTGCCACGCAAAAGAGGCGGAGCCCCAAGGGACGCCAGGGCGTACATCCAACCCCTTGGCAGTGCAGATTGTCCCACGCCTGCCACGCAAAAGCGGCGGAGCCCCAAGGGACGCCAGGGCGTACATCCAACCCCTTGGCAGTGCACCTTGTCCCACGCCTGCCACGCAAAAGAGGCGGAGCCCCAAGGGACGCCAGGGCGTACATCAGACCCTTTGGCACTGCACATTGTCCCACGCCTGCCACGCAAAAGCGGCGGAGCCAGGGACGCCAGGGCGTACATCAGACCCCTTGGCAGTGCACATTGTCGCACGCCTGCCACACAAAAGAGGCGGAGCCCCAAGGGACGCCAGGGCGTACATCAGACCCCTTGGCAGTGCACATTGTCCCACGCCTGCCACGCAAAAGCGGCGGAGCCCCAAGGGACGCCAGGGCGTACATCCAACCCCTTGGCAGTGCAGATTGTCCCGCGCCTGCCACGCAAAAGAGGCGGAGCCCCAAGGGACGCCAGGGCGTACATCAAACCTTGGCAGTGCACATTGTCCCACGCCTGCCACACAAAAGCGGCGGAGCCCCAAGGGACGCCATGGCGTACATCCAACCCCTTGGCAGTGCAGATTGTCCCACGCCTGCTACGCAAAAGCGGCGGAGCCCCAAGGGACGCCAGGGCGTACATCCGACCCCTTGGCAGTGCACATTGTCCCACGCCTGCCACGCAAAATGCACATTAGTGAGCGAGTGTGTGAGTATGTGAGTGTGTGAGTGTGTGTGTGTGTGAGTGAGTGAGTGAGTGAGAGTGAGAGTGAGAGTGAGAGTGAGAGTGAGAGTGAGTGTGAGAGTGAGAGTGAGAGTGAGAGAGTGAGAGAGAGTGAGAGAGAGTGAGAGAGAGTGAGTGAGTGAGTGAGTGAGAGTGAGTGAGTGAGTGTGTGAGTGAGTGAGTGAGTGAGAGTGAGTGAGTGAGTGTGAGTGAGTGAGAGTGAGTGAGAGTGAGTGAGTGAGTGTGAGTGAGTGAGTGTGAGTGAGAGTGAGTGAGTGTGAGTGAGTGAGTGAGTGTGAGTGAGTGTGAGTGAGTGAGAGTGAGTGAGAGTGAGTGAGTGTGAGTGAGTGAGTGAGTGAGTGAGTGTGAGTGAGTGTGTGTGAGTGAGTGAGTGAGGGAGAGAGGGAGGACGGGAAGGAGGACGACGAGGAGCGGATACAGAACTAAAAACAAAAACCCCACACGTCAATGTGGGGAAGAAGCTAACTTCAAGTGGGTTCAAGTAGCAACCGATATGCACCCCGCTTGCCCCAACCAGAAACAAAATCATCTACAAAACAGGTTGCTCCGACGGACCCAATTCTGGGTCCGGAAAACTTTCTCAAAACCGGCTTCGCTCAAAAGGGTCTCCCTAGTTGCCCTTCCGGTCGCCATAAGCCACAAAGTTTTATTGAAACCAAAACTTTGCGCTTCTGCAACCCTGATACAAAAAACTTCAAAAAATGAACCTAAACACGGTCCCAAAAATGCGGTCCCCTTTTGGGCCAAAAATGAGACCGCAAAATCGCAAAATCCACAGCAAAGGCCGACCCGTGCAAACAAAAAATTACAACTAGGTTTACTTGAGCAATCAGCATATAGATTTGGAACAGAGGAGGCCCGCACATGCGAAGCCTGATTTCAATTGACTTTCCGGCCCCAGAAATGGAACCTGAAAGCGCACATGTGGTATCAGCTGTGTCCGTTCCCTAGCTCCAATGTGGCGATTTGCGATGCAGCAACACCCAGGCAACATTCACCAATCCTTCGCTACTCCGCGTGATGTTTTAATTCAATTACCCAATGTAATTGAAACGATATCGAAACGATGGCAGAGTAAGAAAGCCTTCAATACTTCCCCTTCCCACATCTTTTCCTAAGCAGATTCCTACTCCATCCCGTTTTAAATTTATACTATTAATTAATAACGGGATTGACTGAAAAGATCATGATTCATCTTCTTTCTGGACTGAAAACTTCAAGTGGGTTCAAGCAGCAACCGATATGCACCCCGCTTGCCCCAACCAGAAACAAAATCATCTACAAAACAGGTTGCTCCGACGGACCCAATTCTGGGTCCAGAAAATCTTCTCAAAACCGGCTTCGCTCAAAAGGGCCTCCCTAGTGATTCAAATTCCGTTTTGAGGCCTATACATGAGTGGATGCCGCCCCATGATTCTGCTGACAAAATTTCTCGGCATTTGGCCAGAGGCCATCGTGACAGATATGCCCCGAACATTCACATGGAACTTATCCGCGAAGAATTGGGACAGGATTTTCAAATTGAACACGAGTGAATTATTTGATTATTCGATTTGGCAAGGATCTATCGCCCTGCAAGGTGGACATTGGAAGATGGAAACATTTTTTGTGCGGTCACAACTGCCGTAGAGGCCCGGACCGAATCATCCGAATCATGAATTACAGGGATTCTTTGGGCGTCGGTTGCATCTCGGAACAGTTACGGATGTGTCAATC
>CAMXCT020001453.1:118980-143980 GCA_947184155.2 Cladocopium goreaui | reverse complement strand
GGGTGCTGTGCAGCTGTGCAGGCTGTTGTCCAGACTGCGGTGGCGAAGTCTGGCAAAGGTGCTGTGCAGGGTGCTGTGCAGGGTGCTCTGCAGGGTGTTGTCCAGAGTCCGGTGGTGAAGTCTGGCAAAGGTGCTGTGCAGGGTGCTGTGCAGGGTGCTCTGCTTGGTGTTGTCCAGAGTGCGGTGGCGAAGTCTGGCAAAGGTGCTGTGCAGGGTGCTGTGCAGGGTGCTGTATTAGTGCGGTGGCAAGTCTGGCAAAGGTGCTGTGCAGGGGGGTGCTGTCCAGACTGCGGTGGCGAAGTCTGGCCAAAGGTGCTGTGCAGGGTGCTGTGCAGGGTGCTGTGCAGGGTGCTGTGCAAGGGGGCTGTGCAGGGTGCTGTGCAGGGGGCTGTGCAGGGTGCTGTGCATGGTGTTGTCCAGACTGCGGTGGCGAAGTCTGGCAAAGGTGCTGTGCAGGGTGCTGTGCAAGGTGCTGTGCAGGGTGCTGTGCAGGGTGCTGTCCAGACTGCAGTGGCGAAGTCTGGCAAAGGTGCTGTGCAGGGTGCTGTGCAGGGTGCTGTGCAGGGTGCTGTGCAGGCCGGGTGCTGTGCAGGGTGCTGTGCAGGCCGGGTGCTGTGCAGGGTGCTGTCCAGACTGCGGTGGCGAAGTCTGGCAAAGGTGCTGTGCAGGGTGCTGTGCAGGGTGCTATCCAGACTGCGGTGGCGAAGTCTCGCAAAGGTGCTGTGCAGGGTGCTGTGAAGGGTGCTGTGAGAGGTGCTGTGCAGGGTGCTGTGCAGGGTGCTGTGCAGGGTGCTGTGCAGCGTGCTGTGCAGCGTGCTGCGCTTTGGTTCCCACGTTGGCAACCATCAGTTCCAACCTTTAGGAACTGGAAGTTCTTTGCAATGGTAACCTATGGTTCCCAGGTTGGGAAGCATGAATTCCAACCTCTGGTAACCGGCAGTTGCTTGCAATGGTAACCTCTGGTTGCCAGGTTGGGAACCATGACTTCTAACCTGTGGGAACCGGCAGTTCCTTGCAATGGTAACCTGTGGTTCCCACGTTGGCAACCGTGAGTTCCAACCTTTGGGAACTGGCAGTTCCTTGCCATGAACCAAACGCAAACATTCTGGTACCGGTCCATTAAGCAAAACAAAGCGTTCTGTACCGGTCCATGAAGCAAAACCATAAAATTGTAAAGAAACTGTTTTCATATCATTTTAACATGCACCTTTTTGGTGCAAAAACATTTTTATGCCGGCCCAACAGCCAAATGCGAACATTCCGCTACCGGTCCATTAAGCAAAACAAAAGGTTCTGTTAACAAAACAAAACAACATTAAGAACCATGAGTTCTAACTTTTTGCAATCAACAGATCCTTCCACTGGTAACGTATGCTTTTTCAGGTTTGGAACCATGAGGTTCAAGCTTTCGCAACCGGCAATTCCTTACAATGATAGTTGTTTAGCTTCGGAAACATAAATTCTAACTTCGGGGAACCGGCAATTCCTTGCAATGGTAACCTCTGGTTCCCAGGTTGGGAACCGAAAGTTTCAAGGTCTGGGAACCGGCAGTTCCTTGCCATGGTAACCTTTGGTTCCCACGTTGGGAACCATCAGTTCCAACCTTTAGGAACCGGAAGTTCTTTGCAATGGTAACCTATGGTTCCCAGGTTGGGAAGCATGAGTTCCAACCTCTGGTAACCGGCAGTTGCTTGCAATGGTAACCTGTGGTTCCCACGTTGGCAACCGTGAGTTCCAACCTTTGGAAACCGGCAGTTCCTGGCCATGAACCAAACGCAAACATTCCGGTACCGGTCCATTAAGCAAAACAAAGCGTTCTGTACCGGTCCATTAAGCAAAACCATAAAGTTGTAAAGCAACTGTTTTCATATCATTTTGACATGCACCTTTTTCGTGCAAATACATTTTTATTCCGGCCCAACAGCCAAACGCAAACATTCCGCTACCGGTCCATTAAGCAAAACAAAAGGTTCTGTTGCCGGCTCAGTAAACAAAACAACATTAATAACCATGAGTTCTAACTTTTTGCAATCAACAGATCTTTCCACTGGTAACGTTACTTTTTCAGGCTTGGAACCATGAGTTTCAAGCTTTGGGAACCTGCAGTTCCGTACAATGAAAGCCGCTTAGCTTCGAAAACATAAATTCTAACTTCTGGGAACCGGCAATTCCTTGCAATGGTAACCTCTGGTTCCCAGGTTGGGAACCGCAAGTTTCAAGGTCTGGGAACCGGCAGTTCCTTGCCATGGTAACCTTTGGTTCCCACATTGGGAACCATCAGTTCCAATCTTTAGGAACTGGAAGTTCTTTGCAATGGTAACCTGTGGTTCCCAGGTGGGAACCGGCAGTTGCTTGCAATGGTAACCTTTGGTTCCCAGGTTGGGAACCAGGAGTTCCAACCTCTGGTAACCGGCAGTTGCTTGCAATGGTAACCTGTGGTTCCCACGTTGGCAGCCGTGAGTTCCAACCTTTGGGAACTGGCAGTTCCTTGCCATGAACCAAACGCAAACTTTCCGGTACCGGTCCATTAAGCAAAACAAAGCGTTCTGTACCGGTCCATTAAGCAAAACCATAAAGTTGTAAAGAAACTGTTTTCATATCATTTTGACATGCACCTTTTTCATGCAAAAACATTTTTATTCCGGCCCAACAGCCAAATGCAAACATTCCGCTACCGGTCCATTAAGCAAAACAAAAGGTTCTGTTAACAAAACAAAACAACATTAAGAACCATGAGTTCTAACTTTTTGGAATCAACAGATCCTTCCACTGGTAACGTATGCTTTTTCAGGTTTGGAACCATGAGGTTCAAGCTTTCGCAACCGGCAATTCCTTACAATGATAGTTGTTTAGCTTCGAAAACATAAATTCTAACTTCTGGGAACCGGCAATTCCTTGCAATGGTAACCTCTGGTTCCCAGGTTGGGAACCGAAAGTTTCAAGGTCTGGGAACCGGCAGTTCCTTGCCATGGTAACCTTTGGTTCCCACGTTGGGAACCATCAGTTCCAACCTTTAGGAACCGGAAGTTCTTTGCAATGGCAACCTATGGTTCCCAGGTTGGGAAGCATGAGTTCCAACCTGTGGTAACCGGCAGTTGCTTGCAATGGTAACCCATGGTTCCCAGGTTGGGAAGCATGAGTTCCAACCTCTGGTAACCGGCAGTTGCTTGCAATGGTAACCCATGGTTCCCAGGTTGGGAACCAGGAGTTCCAACCTTTGGGAACCGGCAGTTCCTTGCCATGAACCAAACGCAAACATTCCGGTACCGGTCCATTAAGTAAAACAAAGCGTTCTGTACCGGTCCATTAAGCAAAACCATAAAGTTGTAAAGAAACTGTTTTCATATCATTTTGACATGAACCTTTTTGGTGCAAAAACTTTTTTTTGCCGGCCCAACAGCCAAATGCAAACATTCCGCTACCGGTCCATTAAGCAAAACAAAAGGTTCTGTTACCGGCTCAGTAAACAAAACAAAACAACATTAAGAACCATGAGTTTTAACTTTTTGGAATCAACAGATCCTTCCACTGGTAACGTATGCTTTGTCAGGTTTGGAACCATGAGTTTCAAGCTTTCGCAAGCGGCAACTCCTTACAGTGAAAGCCGCTTAGCTTCGAAAACATAAATTCTAACTTCTGGGAACCGGCAATTCCTTGCAATAGTAACCTCTGGTTCCCAGGTTGGGAACCGTAAGTTTCAAGGTCTGGGAACCGGCAGTTCCTTGCCATGGTAACCTTTGGTTCCCACATTGGGAACCATCAGTTCCAATCTTTAGGAACTGGAAGTTCTTTGCAATGGTAACCTGTGGTTCCCAGGTGGTAACCTTTGGTTCCCAATTTGGGAACCAGGAGTTCCAACCTCTGGGAACCGGCAGTTCCTTGCAATGGTAACCTTTGGTTCCCACGTTGGCAACCGTGAGTTCCAACCTTTGGGAACTGGCAGTTCCTTGCCATGAACCAAACGCAAACATTCCGGTACCGGTCCATTAAGCAAAACAAAGCGTTCTGTACCGGTCCATTAAGCAAAACCATAAAATTGTAAAGAAACTGTTTTCATATCATTTGACATGCACCTTTTTCGTGCAAAAACATTTTTAAGCCGGCCCAACAGCCAAACGCAAACATTCCGCTACCAGTCCATTGAGCAAAACAAAAGGTTCTGTTACCGGCTCAGTAAACAAAACAAAACAACATTAAGAACCATGATCTTTATCTTTTTGGAATCAACAAATCCTTCCACTGGTAACGTATGCTTTTTCAGGTTTGGAACCATGAGTTTCAAGCTTTCGCAACCGGCAATTCCTTGCAATGATAGTTGCTTAGTTTCGAAAACATAAATTCTAACTTCTGGGAACCGGCAATTCCTTGCAATGGTAACCTCTGGTTCCCAGGTTGGGAACCGTAAGTTTCAAGGTCTGGGAACCGGCAGTTCCTTGCCATGGTAACCTTTGGTTCCCACGTTGGGAACCATCAGTTCCAACCTTTTCTATCTGGGGTCTATGCCGGTGTAATTTCTTTTCCTAGTTCTTACAAGAATAAAAATGAGGCTGTAACTTGGCTGTAACCCCCAATGTTCCCTTTGTCAGAATCAAAAGTATGGAACATCACTTAAAATGGTGGTTAAACAGATGTATTAGGAATCGTGTTTGGGTCAATGGGGATCATGTTAATTTTAGATGAGTGGCTACCAGCCAGATGGTTGCCAGATGCTGGCCAACAAGTGCAGTTGAGAGTTGCCTGATGCAAAGAGAAAATGGTTACTGTGGCTGCCCTGATGGTGTATGGATGAGTTTCTTCCTCCAGGGACATTTGTCTTTCAACAGTTATCGACAACCAAAACTCACATCAACTTGCAACAATACATGCAGATACAGATTCTGGAACGAGCACAATCGACAGAGACATAGATCACTTGGTGTCTTAGTGCTGACCACATGTTGGTACGGGTTAACTTTGGGTAACTCCCAACATTGAATGTTGAATTATCAAAAGCGACCCGTGCATTTGCGGTAATTTGCTTTGTTTCTGCATTGAAATCCCTTCAAACCTCCCTTGCTTATCCTTACTCGCCGGATAGCTCTGCGTGCATCGTGCCGAATCGTTGCTGGTGACACTGGGCCAACCGCCTCACCCTGGGCCAGGGCGGCCAGGGCGGCCAGAGCTACTCCCTGCAAGCGCTCTTCGAAGGCAACGGCGCGCAGGTTGTCGAATCGACGGTGTTGAAAAAAATAGAAAGAAATGATAAGAATAAGAAATGGGGATGTGAGAATATGTGAGAATTCAGTCATCAATTGTATAAGATCTTATAAGATCTTTGCAGCCTTTAAGGGCCTTCAACATCTTGAAATTGAGAATGTCAACCAACGGCAAGGTCAAGGCATCAAGATGAGAACCTTCAGCAACAAAACTGGGATTCATAGACTTAAAACAGACTGGTGAATGCTCGAAAAGGTCCGAAAATCAGTCCGTTCTTAGCCATTTCTGTATTTTTGTGGGTATTTTACATGAACTTTTTCAAGAGGCATCTACTAGTAGCGATGACAACCTGCAGTTTGACCACTGCGAATCAATGGTCAAGTTCGTCTCCACTGTGACAAGCATTGTCCTCCGCTTTTGCTAAGTGTTGATCTTAGCAAGTTATAAAACCCGACACACTTTGACTGCCGATATCTCTGTATTTGTTGGCCCATAGGATGCTAGATTCCGATAGATTCCGATAGATTCCGATAGATTCCGATAGATTCCGATAGATTCCGATAGATTCCAGTTGTCAGTGACATGTCCCATCCGATCACAGCACACCACAACTATTTTCCGGCCGCAGGTTGATCCGTCAGAACTTCACAGTGCCGCCCGAGCCCCCTTTGCTCATTGGGCCCTACTGTTTCTGCAGCTGCATTTTTTTTCGATCAATCACGAGCCATGTATGAAACAATGTCACAATATGAAACCAATAGGACCAATACTAAACCATGGATCAACTTTATCAACATCAACTCAATCAACTCACTGGGTTTGAAGGGTTTGAAGTTTTATGACCTTGAAAAACGATGAAACACGTCACATTTCTCAGGCTTCGACATCGACTACCGGGGGCAACGGTGCCACCTGGCTCGCCTTGGGGAGTCCAGTGGGAACAGTCTCCGGACAAAAATGCACAAACAAAAATGACATAAAAATGACATATCTTTTTCAATTTTTTCAATTTGTCAAAACACAAATTCTTCATTTTTTGTTTTTTCTGTCTTTTTGTTGGAACTATACTATATACCAGATAACATTTTCTGATGTAAGTTTCAATGGAACAATTTTTAGGCCTTAGAACCATGAGCGATGAAGTCCAATCATGTCAAGCATGTCAGTCCAGATGAAGCGTGACTAGCGTGACTAGCGTGACTTTTAGACGCCAGATTTATGTTGCCATTACAATTGCAAGCGGTTCCCCAAAGGGATTTCCCCAAAGGGATTTCCCCAAAGGGATTTCCCCAAAGGGATTTCCCCAAAGGGATAAATAATTTTTTATTGGTTCCAGCTGAGCTACTTTGGATCGATCGACGGACGAATGCTTTGAGGCTCAGCAGTGCGGCTGGCGTGGCCGATGCGGCATGTCGGGCCCTGTGTGTGTCAAGTGCCTGGGCACCGATATAAAACAGGACATGGTAAGTTACGATAAGTTGTTGGGATTGGGTTGCAAATCTCATGCACCCTTTGTAAGACATCATAGAGTTATTTGACAGGTACATAGGGGGGTATGTCCGACAGAAAAACTTCAGATATTCTTCAAGTCTGTGGAGATGTACCGACGGCCGATGGAAATCCCATGAAACCCCAGTAGCACTCTTTTCATCTTGCTCTAGGGCACATGGCACAACTTAGTGCACCATAGTGCACCTCTCGTTTGTGTTTCCAGTTTTACCATGTGGAATTCGATCAACACAGAGGACCTCGCTAAACCATCAAGATGGATCCTGGGTCGGCTCCACGACCTGTGACCTGTGAGGTAGTGCTATGTAGTGCTTGCCTCCACTTCCGTTTCACCTACGATGCCTCTCCAAACTATCAAGTCTGCGATCTGCTATATCCTGCTATCCTTAGGCACGGGGGATGGGATGATAACAGCAGGTGGTTTCATGGTTGGTTTGTAATCACTGCACCATTACTGCACCACTTTAGTCTGAGCTGACAGTGACTATGGACACGTGGGGAATACAATTGATCAACGCTGTCACTTAACGATTCCCAGTGTTGGTAATGTTGTTTTAAAGTGCAGACTTATTGGATATCAGAGTGTTGAAGACAAGATAAGTGCTTGTGATTCGAAGACAGTTATTTACTTCTGAACACATGTCATTAGGGTCATCCATGCATCCATTTGTTGCTTCGGCCGTGTTGATCTGTGTCCCCACAATCCCCAGCCCCGCTCCCCAGGCCCAGCGCGTCCGCCCGGCTGGAATCATTGCGCCGAGCGACTGCGAGACACCGTGCCTTGGACACGAGAACTGAGCGATACAGCGCTACAGCGATACACTCTGATATCATGATGATTCAATGATGATTCAATGATAATATCATGTGATATCCAATGGTATACCGATGGTTCTCTGGATCCCTCTGACCTGGAACTCTGGCGTCAAGCAGATCTCTGGACCGAGCAAAGTATCTAGTAATGAAAGGTACAGAATGACGATGCATGTACTAGACTCACTAGACAAAAAAAATAGAGGTACTGTACAATAAGATAAGACAAGACAAGACACAACAATATAGTCATCTATAGAGGGCTTGTAGGGAGAAAGGATTGGGGTCCCTAAAATTAGTAGATTGCAGAGCAGTGTGGCATAATTCCAGTTCCAGAAAATCAAACAGTTGGGGACAGCATGATGAAACATTTTGTTCAAGTCCCCAAATTTTCTTTCATGCCGTGCTCCACATATATGTCACTGAGTAGTGAATGCCCAAGGTAAAATAAAGTCAGCAAGCAAGGGACTGGGTATTGCTTCAGGGAATTTGCAGGCTGATCTTGTGGACAGATATAGGTGTAGTTTTTGCTCAACAACGCTGGCAAGATCTGGGAAAATCACCTTTGCAGATACCACACAAGAATTGCTTTCGTACGTTTCGTACACTGCAGACACTTGGCATTGCTCAAGTCCATCCAACGGTATCATCACTTAGTAGGAAACCCATTTGTGTACAGATCAAAATTGTGTAATCATATCTCGTTGATGTACCTCATAAATCCAATCCACATAGTAAATTGGATGGGATACGTTGGTTCAATGCCAACCGCCTGCAGCCAGCTGAGGTTGGATGTGACTGGCCCTTTCACCAACAACTCGGCCGATTGCCGGGCAAGCCGCGAGTGTACCGTCACAGGTGCAAGTAGAGACATGATCCGATTTCGGGCCTTGCGCACATGAACATTTGTATTTGTATATATACACATATATATATATATGTATATATATGTAAATATGTATATATGTATATATGTATACATGTATATATATATATATGTATATATGTATATATGTATATATGTATATATGTATATATGTATATACGTATATACGTATATACGTATATATGTATATACGTATATATTTATATATGTATATATGTATATATGTATATATGTATATATGTATATATGTATATATGTATATATATGTATATATATGTATATATGTATATATGTATATATATATGTATATGTATATATGTATATATGTATATATGTATATCCGTATATGCGTATATGCGTATATGCGTATATACGTATATACGTATATATGTATATATGTATATATGTATATATGTATATACGTATATATATATATATATATGCATATACGTATATACGTATATATGTATATAGATACATATAGTGCACATATATCTATAATAAACACCTAAATGCAGACAGTGCGATGGTCACCACTTCCTCAGGTTCATCATGTAGGAATCGCAAAGCACTTAAATTTGAGGATGGCGTGGAAGTTGTTACACCCCATTTCCCATGGATCTTGCCATGCTATAAGATCTACCTGCTCAGATGTGAGAACTCTTCTGGTATCTCTCCAAGCTTCCCATGTTGAACGTCGCTAGAATTCGCTGCGCCCCATGGCGTCCTCGGTGCCGGTGAATTCGGTGCATTCGGTGCCCGTCCGACCCGTCCGGACCGTCAGCAAGGTGTCCCAGGCCCAGGTCATCAGTGGCCACGGCAAGCGTCAGCAGTGGCAGAAGGCCCTGGCCCTGTTGGAGCGCTGTGAAAACGATGGCAGCCAGGTGCCCCTGGTGACTTTCAACGCTTCGTTGGGCGGCCCCTGGCGCCAGGCGCTGAAGCCGAGAAAAGGGCCACTGGAACAGTCGGAACGATCGGAACGGTTGGAGGATGTGGTGACGCTGAACCAACGGCTCAAGGCCTTGGTCACAGCCACGGCGTGGCAGGTCTCCATGCAGCTGATGGCGGCTACCGCGGCTTTGGGTTTGCAGCTGACTGTGGTGAGTTATACCACTGGTATAAAAGTTGTCAAAGGTGTGAGTTGGAGGTACGCCACGCAGTTGCTGGCTGAGGCAGCTGGCTACAGCTTAGCTGATTTGATGATGTACAATGCAGCCATGAGTGCATGTGAGAGATATTCGCAGTGGCAACAGGCTGTGATGCTCCTGGAAGAGGCTCAGTTGAACTTCCATCCTGATCTGTTTTCGTTCAACACGATGATCAGTGCATTTGGGAAAGCTCAACACTGGCAGCAAGCAGTGCACATTTTGATGAATTTGAGCCCTGCTGGCACTTTAGCTTTATTTGGTTTATTTTCTTCTTTCCAAGCCTGTTGGTGGCTACAGTGCTTCCTTCAGGGTTGCTCATGTTTCCCTTTCCAACCCCCATTGAGCCATTAGCATCCCAAACCCAACTCCCTAGCATGTTTCTCCCAAAAATCAGGAGAACATTGGCTTTGGCCGACCAGATTTCCTACAACTCCGCCATAAGTGCATGTGAAAAGTCCCGCGAATGGTGCCAGGCCATATGGCTGATGACTTTGCTCCACCGCCAACGACTTCAACCAGATTTGATCACCTATAACTCAGCTATCAGTGCTTGTGGTCAAGGTTGGGGCCTGAAACGCAATTTTCCATGATTTTCCATGAGTTTCCTACTTCAAGATCTTCAAGACATCCACTGTGGGATGATCCGCTATTTGGGAAATCTTTCCGGAACACAATGCATTTTGCCCAGCAAATCCAAGGTTCCCAGTGGCAGTTGGCCTTGCTACTTTATTCCTATTCCCTGTCCCAACTATCCACCCGACCACCAGCATCACCAGCATCACCAGCATCACCAGCATCACCAGCATCACCAGCATCACCAGCATCACGGGCACCAGCTCTGAATCTGGTGGGGCTCAACGCGGCGCTCACAGCGTGTGAGAACTCCAGTGCCTGGCGGGTGGCGCTGCGGCTGTTGGTGACGGCAGTGACGGCGGATGGCGCTGATGTGGTGACCGATGTGGTGACCTATGGTGCCGTGGTGAGTGCCTGTGGTGCTGCTGGCGCGTGGCAACAGGCGGCCAGGTTGCTGGACGATGCCCAGATGGTGATGCAGCCCGATGATCCTTGGGTGATGAGTGAAATTGCAGGCCTTTTGGAAGGAGTTTCTAGGAGCTTTGTGTTTTGAGCTTTGTGTCTTAGATCTTTCATTTTGATTGGAAGTTCCACGTCAGTCTCAAGGTGATTCTGATGGGTGCCGTGGTTGGTGCATTTGCAACTGCAGCAAAGTGGCAGGGGGGACTAGCAACACTGTTTCCTGGTCAAGACATTGCCACAGCCAATGCAGCACTCAACGGTTGTGGCAATGCCATGGCGTGGAGACAAGGCTTTAGCACGCTTCAGCACCTCAGCACGAAACTTGGCCATTAATTTGCATGCTAAAACAAGGGATACTCAGGATTCTCAGGATACTCGCTTCTCATTTTTTTGTGGTCTTGGGTCTGTGTCTTGGGACTGATGTTGTTTCAGCTTCTGGATGTCTTGCCGCAATCATGCGAGATGCGCTCTTTTAAATTTTCAAGAAACACCCTACTTACTTGCTACAATCCCAAATGTTCGTATAATCACTGCCATGATGTGCTGTCCAGGATGGGCCTGCAGGCCGACCTAATCACTTGCAACACTTTGGTGAGTTCCACTGAACGTGCCACCCAGTGGCCTGTCTCCCTTTGGCTTTGGCACTGGATGGCGGTGGATATGATCTGCCCGACACGGAACACTTACAATGCAGTTGCTTCCGCATGTGCCAAAGGGTTCAGATGGGAAAAGGCCTTGTACCTACTGGGCCAGCTGAAAGAACCTGATGTGATCACTTACAACGTCACAGTGTCTTAGCAGCCAAGTTTGTACTGTATTTGAGTCGCTTCGCGACGAGAACTGCCCGCACCCAGGCAAAACGGACAGAGAGGAAAGCAGCGGGCCTACTTGACCCAACAGCTGTGCCGAACAGCCCACTTGGGCGCAACTTGGGCGTAATTTGCGCCGAACTCGGGCCAGTTGGCTCCAACTTGGGCCCAACTTGAGCCCAACTGGGGTCCAACATGGCGCAGCCCGGGCACGTTTGAACGCAAGTTGGGCTTAGCATGCGCAACTTGGTCCTGTGTGTGGGGCAGCTGGCGCCGAAGTTGGCCCTCAAAGCCGTTGGAAATAGTGGCAAAATGCAAGGTTTCAGCGTGCCGCATTGAATCTGCAAAATTGGCCCGGGTTGGGCCCAAGTTGGGCCCAACTTGGGGGGCGCCCGGCTACCCCAACTTGAAACCAAGTTGCGCTATCATGGGCCCAGGTGGTGCGCAAGTGGAAGTGGGGTTCAATAGGTATGTTGGGCTGAAGTTGGGCCCAAAGCGATCCCCAAATTGAAGCCGTGTGATGCGCATGGAAGTCCAAGTCACATGCAAAGTGGTGCAACTTGGGACCCTTTCGCGCCATCTTCACACCAAGTTGGGCACAACGTAGACACAAAATGGGGAACATTACTTCAAACGAAGCACCGTCGATAGCAAAAAAACGCGGAAATTTCCTGTGAAAACGGGCGTTTTGAGGATTTTTCGGATTGCGGCGACCATGTCTCCCATGCTGAGCCTATGTTGACCTGAATTTGGGCCGAAGTTGCTCACAAATTGGTCCAACTTGCGGCCATATTGCGCCATCTTGGAGCCGAATAGGTCCAGCAGTTGGAGCCAAGTGGGTCCAAGTTGGGCTTTGTTGGCTGAAGTTGACGCCAATTGGAGCCGATGTTGCGGATCGAAAGGTCCAGTGTGGTGATGTTGGGCCGATCTGCAAAATGAGCAAATTACCCACAGTCCCGTAAACAATTTTGGCGGCCGGCTGGGTCGACACTGCCCCGCCCCCCCCCAGCTAAGCTGTACCAGTCTGACAGATTTGACCGTGTCACTCGCTGCTAAGCGATCACACCTCGGCACCTTCGGCGCCTGCGGATTGTGTTGTTGCAGGGTCAAATTTTTCCCGAAAGTGGTTGTGTCCGAGTGCATGTCCTGTTCCAGACACCGGTGTTGCTTTTTGGTGGGGGCATCGGGCATCATTTGCCGAACTCTTGATCTGTTTGTTCATTTGGTAGTCGCATGAATTTCTTCCCTGAAGCACTGAGGCATCGAGATTGCAAACTATCCTCTCCTTGTCTAAGAAGATGCCGTGAGCTAGGAACGATTCTTTCATACATATGCAAAATATATGCACGTCCATATTTATACATATGTACAATATTCTGATGAAAATACATACATGATAGCCATCATGATACCACATATTGAGTTTTGTATGTATATATATATATATGTATCTATGTTTCTATATTTGTATATGCATATACAGTATGTATATTGAGGGCAGTTGGCGTAGTCAACAAACGTTTATTTCTTTTAAGCTACCTTTGATGGAGTGTACGCAATCAAAGCTTGCATTCAATTTCTCATTGCATGATTGTGTTGTTTGTAAGAAAATGATTCACACCCTCGTTGAGACTTTGCTCAAGGGTGAGGAGGGTGGGAAGCGCTTTTGCGTTCTCTGGCTGCTCTGGAGTAGGGGGGATGGAGGCGGATGGCGCTGACGTTCCCGCTGTGAGTATGCCTTCTTCGTTGTCTGAGGCTGCTCCCCCGGCTCCAGATGCGTTGGCTGAGTTTGGAACTATGACCCAGCCAGATGTGGAGCCTACTGCTGGTGGCGCTGAAACCTTGGAAGCAGGGGAACAGTCAATTACGATTGACGACCCAGAAGAAATGGCCAAAGCGAAACCTGAACCAGCAACTGACCTGGAGAACCTGTTTGGAGGATCTGAACAGGAAGATGTTCACCAACTGTTGGCTGAGGAAGAAGAAGACGACCAGATGTATCATGACCCAGGTTCAGACGAGATCCCTGCCGAGATTCCAAAAGAAGCTAGCATTCGTAGGTTTTCCACTGTCGAAAGGCGACATCATGAACGCACAGTGTTTGAGCAAAGCGTACCTCAGTTAGGCTTGGGCTTACCCAAGCTGCCATGGGAACAGGGCATTTACGCCCAGATCTTTGCTGGGGAAGACATCCAGGTTTTCCCATCAGAAGATGCCTGGCTGCCGACTCCTGCTGCGATGCCATTCACTGCCAAGAACGAAGAGGTGGGAGCTCACATTTCAATCGACCCACAGATGAGACAGGCGGCGAGTGGCGTCCCTGTATTTGCAAAGCATGTCAAAGCCCTCACTGATCGTGACCATGCAGCATCTCAGAGCTTGTTGTGGACAAGGGGCTTAGCATGTTGGCTTGCTATAGTTGAAGGGAGCCGCTTCGAGTCGCTTGTGGGTAAGTACGTCATGGAGAAGGTGGAGAGTGGCCTCAGAGACGGAGCTTTGGTTTGCATCAGAGATGCCTGTGGCATTCGGTCGCCCAGCACCGTCCTGAAGCGTGGCAAAGACCTGCAATTGTTCATCAAGTGGGCAGACAAGAACTCAGTCCATTGGTGGCCGCTGGAGGAAGTCAACTTGCTTGCTTATCTTGAAGCAGTCGAGGTTGCAAGCAAGAGCAAGTTCATAGGAAAGAACCTGATGCATTCTTTGAAGTTTTTCAAGTTTCTCTTTGGAGCTGAGTTTGACGTGGACCGAGTCTGTGGCCCCCTTTTGACAGGCCGAGTGAGCAGGGTCCTCGCTACCAGAGAGCCCACTGAACAGGCACGTGCCCTCACGGTAGAAGAAGTCAAGCTCCTAGAAAACAAGCTCAGGACAGCTCCTAACATATATGACCGATACTTCATCGGCTGCATGCTCTATGCCCTGTACTCCCGTGCCAGGTGGGGAGACATGGCTTCGATGCAAAGCTTGGAGCTGGACGTCATCCAGGTGCATGATGGCAAGTTCGGGTTCTGGGAAGGCCGAACACGAATTCACAAGACCTCGAGCAGCGTTGAACGGAAGGCGATGTTCATGCCGTACGTGGCTCCGATTCGTGGCATTGGGATTGAGCCCTGGGGTTTGGCCTGGGCAGAGACTTTAAAGGAGTTGCACTTGTTTCCCGGGCATGAACCCTTTGGACCCATTTGCAGGGCCCCCACTGCCGATGGCGAGTTCACCAAGAGGGCCTTGACCACGGCGGAAGCCAGCTCCATGCTTAATGCTTTCTTGGAGATCGAGAACACCCCCAGGGCTACTACGTCGCATTCACTCAAGGCGACCACACTGGTTTGGGCAGCTCGTTTTGGGATCGACGACAAGTGCGGTGCGATGCTTGGGCATCACGCCCTGAAGGAGCACTCCTTGGCGTGCTATTCGCGTGACATGTTGGCGAAGCCTTTGAGAGACCTAGCTGGCCTCTTGTTGAACATCCAGCTGGGGAAATTCGATCCCAATGGTACCCGCTCTGGGTGGATGGCGGGTCCTTTGATGGAGGTGAGGTTGGAGAAAGCAAGAGAGGCCAAGGTGAGTGAGCACGGGGATGACCTGAGCTCATTGGTCCCAAGTCCATCGCCGGCCCCCGATGATGCTCAGGAGCACGGCGCCGGGTTTGATCCCAGCAACCCTTTCGGTGAGCAGGCTTGGGACGACGCGAAGGACGCAGATGGGCGAGACGACCCACTTCCATGCCAAGATGGAGACGAGATCGTGGAGAGCGCTTCTTCAGCCGGTCTTGACTCTGATGCAGGTGGCTCGAGCAGTGATGAGGAGGAGTTCTTCGAAAAGCAACGCAGCCTCTTGGATAATGCTGACACCAAGGCGGTGGAGGGCGACCTCATGCAGAACAAGAGGAGCAAGATGCTGCACCGCAGAAGTCAGGATGAATCCAACCACTTGCAGCCTGTGACTTTGTGCGGGCTCCACGGCTCAAGCTTCTCCCAGTTGCCAAATGGGTCCACGTTTGACTGGCCGAAGTGCAGCAAATGTTTCAAGAAGGACCAGGACAAGGAGAAGAGTCTGGTTGATGTCATCAGCAGTGGCAAGCGCCGCCGCATTTGATTCGAGACTCATTGCAGCACAAAAAAAAGAGTCTCAGAAAGTTCGGCATGAGGCCAGGATGTACCTGAGGGTATCTTGTGAGCAGATGCACGAGGCGTCTGACTATCATACGCTTGAGGCGTAAGACATTTCAGGCATGAGGCCACTGAAGGTTTAGTTCTTTGGCATGAGGCCCACATGCACGAGGCATTTCAAGACACTACATGTTTGGGGCTTTGTTTGCTGATTTGAGATTGTACGTGTGATCTATTTTTGGCATGAGGCCATCATCATTTGCAGCGGACTTGACTGTGGTCAATATGTCCCGGAGGGCAGCTTGAGGCTCTAGCACATAGAGGCCGTGTCACGGTAGGATCACTCGACTCCCATGGTCGCTTGGTTCATGTTCTCGATGTTTTATTTTCACAAGTTTTATAGCTTTGTTGCGGACTTGACTGTGGTCAGCATGTCCCGGAGACCGGCTTGAGGCTCTAGCACGCATTGGCCGTGTCACGGTAGGATCACACAACTTTCATGTTCACTTGGTTCATGTCCCTGACGTTTCTTTCACAAGTTTCATAACCCTCCTGTAGCGTTGCCATGGCCGCCACCTCGCTTGCCGATAGCACAGCCGCCTTCGAGAAGCAGGCGAGCAACCTTGGTTTGGAAGATGAATGGATTCAGGGGCTCAAACGCTTGGGCATCAAGAATTTAGGAGGCCTTGCCTTTGCGTGCGGCCAACCAGGAAGCCCAGTGCCTGAAGCTGATGTCAGGGCCTTGCTGGACCAGGCGGTCAGTGGCAAAGCCATCACGGTAGGCGGCGTTGTGGTGATGAAGAGGTTGATTTTTGAAGCCCAGACGTCGATGGTGGCGTTGTCCAGGGCGCATGCAGACCCTGCAGCTGATCCGAGCGGTCGCAAGATGCCGACAGCAGAGCGGGCGACAAGATTGGCTGCCCAGAAGTTGCGGCTGACAGGCTTGGACCTCCAAGGCACTCTCGAAGTTGCTCACTCGGTTTATGACGTGATCAACGGGATGGTGGAGGCCGACACTTTGAAATACCTGTCTCCGGCCAAATGCATTACCAGGATGCAGGAGATCACTTCTGCAAAGCCCCCCAAAGAATTGAAGCTAGACTCAAGTGGAAGCGGCATCCTGGTCAAAGACGCGCAGAGTGAGCAGACCTGCTCTGTGAGCGGTGAGCTGGACATCATGGAGGCGATGACCAGGAGATCCCTGGCATTTGATGCAGTGGGGGTTGCGGACTTCGAGACCTTCCAGAAGTGGATCCAGTGCCTCTTTCAGATGATGAGGCAACCAGCCCCACCAGGGTTCCGGGCGCCGTCAGTGACTCAGTTGCTCCGTGCGGACCGGCAGGCTTTTGTGAAAATGCAAGAGCTCACTCGTGATGGGATCAAGCCCAAGGGAGACGGGACACGCCCCCTCGACAAAATCTTGGAGGACATGCACAAGGACCACTCCGTAGTGTACTACATGTTGCCTACGGTGGAATCTCAGAAAGCCGCTCCGAAAGCTAAGCCGGACAAGCCCGAGAAGCAAAACTGGGGCGCTCCTTGGAAAGGCAACGAGTCGAGCTCATGGCGCAGCCCAAAACAAGGGCAATGGAAGCAAAAGAAGGGGGCCACAGGCCAGAATGGTGGCAAGCTCCCGATGCAGCTGAAGGGTTGCGCAAGCACCACACCAGACGGAAGTCGCATTTGTTTTGGGTTCCACATAGACGGCTGCAGCAAGGCTGCCCCTGGTGAGTCATGTGAGAAAGGGAAACATGTATGCTGCACACGTGGATGCTTCGAGAAGCACCCGCACTTCTCATGCAGCAAGAAATGAGGAGCGGGGGATAGCCCCCTCGAGGACGGGACGGCCCCGTCGCAATCTGGAATTCAATGCAAGCCCAGTGGCGCTGTCGAAGAACAACCGCCGCGCGTTGGTGGCAACGACCTCAAAGCATCCTTTGACGAGAACGAGGTAGTCGCCGCCGCAACAGAAATACAGCAGCAAACCTCAAGAGGACTTTTGGCCACCGCTGGAGAAGCAACAGAAACGGCCTCCCCGTTCGCAGTGGAGTTTTGTTCTGGGACGGGCGGCTTGACAGCTCAGCTCAAGAAGGCTGGACTGGCAGGATCATTTGGCGTCGACCACATAGTGAAGGCTGGCAACAAGGCACCCATTGTAAAGGTAGATATCGCGACCCCAGATGGAGAAGAACTTGCCAGATCCTACATCAATAGCCCCCTGTGCGCCTATGCACATTTCGGGCTCCCATGTGGGACTTCGAGCCGAGCCAGAGAAATTGCACTGCCCAACATGCCAAGGGCACCAGCGCCACTTAGAAATGCAGAGCACCCAGACGGTATACCCGACCTTCCAGCAAAAGATGCAGAACGGGTAGCTGCAGCAAACAGAGTCTACGCAGCAGGTTGCCGCCTCATCGTGCTCTGCATCTTGCGTGGAGTTCGTTGGAGTTTAGAACAGCCAGCTAGGTCTTGGTTTTGGGCAACAAGTTTTTTGGCAGTTTGTTTTAACCTTTGCGCAGCCCCTCTACGTCACCTTCCACTCATGCATGTTCGGTGGCCAGCGGCCCAAGAAAACTACGATTGCCACAGACATCAACGAACTCACCGAGCTGGCATGTGAGTGTACTAACCAACACTCACACTTGCCTTGGGGCTATACGCCCGAGGGCTTTGCCACAGCAACCGAGGTGGAGTACCCCCTGGAGCTGTGCAAACAATGGGCCGCAATCATTGCGCGTGTTGTTGAGCGCACCTACAAGGGAGCCTTGGAACCGCTGCCAAGCCACCCGGACAAGAAAGCCAGAGCACACAGCATGAAGCAGACCAGGAAGTCCCTTGCCTTCATGCCCGAATGGAGCCATGTGGAGACTCAAAACGTGCCAACTATGCCGCCATTTACGGTGGGCACCAAGCTTCCAGAAGCTTTCCAGCAAAACTCCATTTGCATTCCACAACACGCGCGCATTTTGCGCATCACAGCGGCCCCTCACCATGAGCAAGATGGGGGGGAGAACGCTCATAGTGGAGTTCAGGTGGCTTTTGGCGTCCCCTGGAGTGAAGAGGGCTTCATAGAGGAGGCGTTAAAGAGAGGCCACCCCGCCAATTTGGTGGATGGCATTCCCAAAAGCCTGAGGTCATCCATTAGGAACAATGCCACTGCCGACTTCGAAGCCTTAGTCTTGAGGAGAGCGCAGTGGTTCAGAACATGGACGACACGTGCATTTGAGCTCAGAGCCGAAGAGGCCAAACTGCATGCTGCTTTGCCGCCTCACCGCAGAAACATCTTGAAGGGCAAAAGATTCTTGGTGCTACAGGAAATTCTTGAAGACCTTAAGTACCCTGACTTGAGGATTGTCCAGGACATGAGAGATGGCTTCAGCTTGGTGGGGACCGCAGAGGGTGGAGGCATTTTGCCCGCTGAGTTTCAGCCTGCCACTTTGACCATCAATGACCTGAGCATGCACTCAGGGCGCAGCAATCGGGCAGTTTTCCACTCCACCAAGTCAAGCGGCAATGAAGTAGTTGACGCTGAGTTGTGGCGCAAGACCCAAGCTGAAGTTGAGAAGGGTTGGCTTGCCGAGCTCCCTGGCCTGCCCAAAGATGATGGCCGAGTGTCTAGGCGCTTCGCTGTGGTTCAAGCAGAGGACAAGGTGAGGCCCATAGACAACTACACTGAGTCACAGATCAACGACGCGGTCAACATCACTGGACGCTGCACTGTTGATGGAGTGGATACCATCAGCGCTATGGGAGCTGAGTTGATGAGAGCCCTAGGGATGGGGCGCCTTCCCAAGAAGCTGAAAGGGAGGAGCTTCGACCTCAAGAGCGCTTATCGTCAACTTGCAGTAAAAGATGATTCTTTGAAATGGGCGCGCCTCGCAGTATTTTGCCCTGAAGATCGCAGCACACGCTGTTTCCAACAGTTTTCGTTGCCTTTTGGTGCAAAGGCTAGTGTGGTGGCCTTCCTTCGTTGTGCTAGAATGATCCAGTGGCTGGCCCACCATTTGGACATCCCGGTCACCTGCTACTTTGATGACTATGTGTGCATGGCCCCCGAAGCAGTGGCCTCCAATACGGAGAAGGCCTTCGAACTTTTGTTGGACCTCCTTGGTTGGGAATTTGATCGCAGCGGCGAAAAAGCTGACAGCATGAGCGAGCAGGTCTCCGCGCTCGGGGTCGTGTTCGATCTGAGTCAGAGCGCCGATGGGGTCATCCTTGTGGCCAACACTGAAAAGAGGAAGGTGGACATAGCGGGGCAGATAGCGGAGATCCTCCAAGCCGGACGGATGACCTCTTCAAAAGCGGCATCTCTCAAAGGGAGACTTGGTTTCGCAGAAGGTCAATTGTTTGGTAGAGCGATCAGAAGGTTGATCAACGAGCTTGGGCACCACGCCATGCATACCCCAACCAGGGGCACCTTGGGAGATGGTACCAGAAGAGCCTTGGAGATGGTGGCCGACAGGGTAGTCAAAGCTGGACCGCGCAGAGTCGAAGCCACCACCAGTGACGTTTCATTTCTTTTCACTGATGCTAGCTTCGATTGTGAAGCCAGAAGTGGAGGGCTTGGGGCCGTTCTGTTGGATAGGTGCGGCCATGTCATTCAATGGTTTGGCTGCGTCGTCCCCCAAGACCTTTGTGATTCCTTCATGGCTGAGAACCAGGAGCAAGCGATTGGAGAATTAGAAGCTCTAGCCGTGCTGGTGGCTTATCGCCTGTGGGGACTTCACCTCAAGTCAAAGCACCTGGTATGTTTCTTGGATAACGAAGGGTCTAGGTTTTTGATTTTGAAAGGATACTCCTCCAACAAAGTGTTGGAAAGCATAGTGCATGAGATTGCGCTGTGTGAAGAAGAGCTTAGTTCGTTGGCGTGGTACGCAAGAGTGCCCACGGAAGCCAACGTGGCAGACCACCCTTCACGGTTACGAGAACATGCCATGTTGCAGCCACAGTTAGAATCCAAGGTGAAAAATCTAGCTGGCATTTTGGAACGTGCCAGATCCAGATGCTCTCATACCCCACTTGAGAAGGGGGAGTGAGATAGTGGGCTATGAGGCCGAGACTTGAAGTCCCCCGATGAGGTTTGAAAAAGGGAAGGCGTGAATCTGCTTGCAGTGAAGCCGTTGATCAGTTGAGAAATTGGATGTGCGGTGAAGAAATAATGAGGGCAGTTGGCGTAGTCAACAAACGTTTATTTCTTTTAAGCTACCTTTGATGGAGTGTACGCAATCAAAGCTTGCATTCAATTTCTCATTGCATGATTGTGTTGTTTGTAAGAAAATGATTCACACCCTCGTTGAGACTTTGCTCAAGGGTGAGGAGGGTGGGAAGCGCTTTTGCGTTCTCTGGCTGCTCTGGCCCACCCACCACCCATGGATCCAGCAGATCACCAACTCGTAGCCCAACTTCAGACCCTGCAACGAGTTGTGGCATTCCAGCAACTTGTTCGAGCAGCACTTATCCATACCGACGACGTCGGCGACTCCCTGGAGACCCACAGCTTCACCAATCGCAATTGGGAGAATCGAGTTGAACAAGCCCGACTGACCTTTAGGGATCTTGATTCATACTGCCAGAGGCAGATCGCCCAGATCATAGAAAATATCCTTGATCTCTTTCACCAAAGACAGCAATAAGTTCCATAAGTTCCAGGGGTTACAGTATTTCCTGGCGTACAGTACACAGCCTAACCCACCGTTCGTGAGATAGTGGGCTATGAGGCCGAGACTTGAAGTCCCCCGATGAGGTTTGAAAAAGGGAAGGCGTGAATCTGCTTGCAGTGAAGCCGTTGATCAGTTGAGAAATTGGATGTGCGGTGAAGAAATAAATAGATATTATTTATCTATATGTATTTAGTTATTTGGTATTTAATACGGATCGTTCCCATTCCCAATTCCCAAGGTTTGGTCCCTGGCCCAGTGCCTCCATTGGCCCCTGGCCCTCCACCTGCTCCACCGCGCGGTGTCGTCGTCCAACGCCGATGTGAAGACGTTGGCAGCGGCGCTGGGCGCCTGCGAAATGGCGGGGAAACAATGGCAGACACAACAGCTGCTGGGGATGACGCAGCCGCTGGGCATTATGAGGATATTGGGAAAGCACAGGGATAATTACCAAAAACGAGGATATTGTGGTGATATTAGTTGAATATTCATTCAACAAAGAATCGGAGATTGAATACTTGAATTCGGCTGAGGGACACGCAGATGAACGCTTTATTTCTTGGCAATTTCCCATATCATTTTCATGATGGGTGAATGGCATGTCACAGCAAAACTGTGCGGTTTGCTTAGCACGTACGTGCAGATGGCTGTAAGAGTGCAAACCCACATCACTGGTTGTGATTCATGCGCAGTAAACGGATGAGATCTAAGAAATGGGTTTAATGACGACTCACATGGCTGTGAGAACGTTTGAAATAAATGGGACTATTCATTGTCGTTGAGCAGTGATTTCATGAAGGGGCTTCAAGCACCTTTTGCTCCGGTCCTATGTTAGGTCATGAGAAACAGGTAATCCTTGTGAACATGTTTTAGGATGATTTAAGCGACTTCTTTTGTGGTTCGACTCGCAACATTCATTTTGGTTTTCCGGAATCGATCAGTCGCTGATTGACTGAAACACTTAAAGGACATTAGAGAACAATTTGGAGGACACCTATGAGAACATTGGCAGGCAAATATGGGGCTTTTGTGTCAATCCCATTGGCCAATTCCTGAAGGAAATATTGGAGTTGTCATTCCCCGGCAGTGGCCGAGGCAAATCCTGGGACCTTTGTTGAGCAAACTGTGCGACCAGTCAAGGGCTGGATGCTGGGACGCTGACAAAATCGGTGCGAAGGTGGTGCATTTTTGTAGTATTAGGCCAGTCTTCAAGAACATGGAGGGCATTGAATCACAGGTTTTCTGATGCCCTATGAACAAATCACAGCATTTTGTTCACTGGCCACTAGCAACTCACCCACTTTGGAACATGATGATTGGGAGCTCCTGGAATCCTCAACAATTGAAATGAAGACATCCAATTCCAACTGGACTTCGTGCGTCATCCGACCATATCTGACCTCAGCCGACCTTTTTGCTCGACGAAAAGCAGCAGTCAATGTATGGCCCTTGAGTTTCCCATGTGCCGAGCGCAAGCGAATTCATGTACTTCTGGCCAAGACACAAGTGCATGCGTCAAAGACACCAGGTGGGTGCGGGTCAGAACCCTTTTTGTTACGAAAGCTAGCTTGTGGTAGCTGAAGTTGCTTTTATAGCAAGGAATAGGCAGGCACCATGATCGTTGGAAACCGCGAAACTTTCCAGTTAGACCCCCCCTCCCCCCTTGACCGGCCCAGGTTCAATCCCCTCTGGTACCCCCCTTCGACACTTCTTAGACGCCCCCTGCACCTGCACACTGGACCATGGGTTGTCATCATCCCAAAAATTCATTTTCAGCATTTCATCGTCAGCATTTGCATCACCATCATCAGGTGGTTTTGGGCAGGTACAGGTTTGTGCGTCTTTATCTTCGCCTTCTTCATTTTCATCTTTCTCTCGGGCATTGTCATCATCATTGTCGTCGTCGTCGTCCTCGTCCTCGTCGTCGTCGTCGTCGTCGTCGTCGTCGTCATCCTCATCATCGTCGTCGTCATCATCATCATCATTACCATCATCATCATCATCACCATCACCATCACCATCATCATCATCACCATCATCATCATTATCATCACCATCACCATCACCATCACCATCATCATCATCATCACCATCACCATCACCATCACCATCATCATCATCATCATCATCATCATCATCATCATCATCTTCATCGTCATCGTCATCGTCATCGTCATCGTCATCATCAACATCGTCATCATCATCATCATCATCATCATCATCACCATCATCATCATCACCACCACCATCACCATCATCATCATCACCATCACCATCACCATCATTATCATCACCATCACCATCACCATCACCATCATCATCATCATCATCATCATCAGCATCAGCATTAATTATTGCAAATTCATTCGTGCCCACCATCGTCGTCATCAGTTCATCAGTTTACTCTTGCACTTGAGCAATCTCCGGTACAACACTAGTAGCGTCCTGCTAGCTTCCGTACGTTCCCCTGGCCTCAAGTTTGATGGGTATGGTATGTTTTTCTATATTCCCAACAGCAGGGCCTATTGGGTTTCAATCTCTAGGGCTGGGGCTGGCTCGCGGGGACTTGCAGCCTTCAAAATCCGGAATGGAACCCTGGAACCCTGGAACCCTGGAACCCTGGAACCCTGGAACCCTGGAACAGGAACCCTGGAACCCTGGAACCCTGGAACCCCGGAACCTCAAGGATTCTGGAACCCTGCAACCTTGGAACCCTGGAACCTTGGAACCCTGCAACCCTGCACGCCTGGAACCCTGCTGGATCCTGGAACCCTGGAACCTTGGAACCCTGGAACCCTGGACCGTGGAACCCTGGAACCCTGGAACCCTGAAACCTTGGAGCCTTGGAACACTGGAACCCTGGAACCCCGGAACCCTGGAACCCTGAAACCCTGGAACCTTGCCCTGCGACCGTGGAACCCTGAAACCTTGGAACCTTGGCACCCTGGAACCCTCAAGGGTTCTGGGACCCTGCAACCTTGGAACCCTGGAACCTTGCAACACTGCACACCTGGCACCCTGCTGGGATCCTGGAACCCTGAAACCCTGGAACCCTTGGAACCCTTGGAACCCTTGGAACCCTTGGAACCCTGGAAACCTTGGAACCCTGAAAGCGTGGGACCCTCAAACCCTGAAACCCTGAAACCCTTGGAACCCTTGGAACCCTGGAAACCTTGGAGCCCTGAAACCTTGGAACCTTGGCACCCTGGAACCCTCAAGGATTCTGGAACCCTGCAACCTTGGAACCCTGGAACCTTGGAACCCTGCACACCTGGCACCCTGCTGGGATCCTGGAACCCTGAAATCCTTGGAACCCTTGGAACCCTTGGAACCCTGGAAACCTTGGAACCCTGAAACCGTGGGACCCTGGTACCCTGGAACCTTGGAACCCTGGAACCCTGAAACACTGAAACCTTGGAATGCTGGAACCCTGGAACCCTGCAACCTTGGAACCCTAACCCTGGAACCCTGGAACTTTGAAACTTCTGGACTTTGGAAGCTTCTGGAACCCTGGACCCCTGGAACCCTGGAACTTTTGGAACCTTGGAACCCTTGGAACCCTTGGAACCGTGAAAGCAACCTGGACCTTTGGTCATTGTTTTGACAAAGCCTTGAAAAGATCATACTTCCAGACCACGCTGGCGTGCCTGGTATAGCCAAATCAGATAGCAATTGGCAGCCGAAGCTGTTTGGACCAAGACTCTGCTGGACAGGAATGCTCTAGAAAGCACACCCTCTGACCTCTAACAAGCTAATTTATCAAACATTGCTTTTGGTGTCCATGGTCCTGTCAGCACAAACGCGCACACCCAGCCAGCGAAAATGATTCATGCTTCAGCGA
>CAMXCT020001453.1:90000-118880 GCA_947184155.2 Cladocopium goreaui | reverse complement strand
ACTCCACTACACCCCACTACACTAAATTACACTACTCTAAATTACACTACGCTACACTACATTGCACTACACTACACTACATTCCACTACACTCCACTACACCACACTACAATTACACTACACTACACTACATTACACTCAATGACACTGCACCACAGATAGACAGGTCGACAAATAGATAGATAGACAGATAGACAGGTAGACAGCTAGACAGATGAAGGAGAGAGAGAGAGATTGATAGATAGATCGATCGATAGATAGATAGATAGATAGGTAGATAGGTAGATAGATAGATAGATAGGTAGATAGGTAGGTAGGTAGGTAGGTAGATAGTCAGAGAAAGAGAGAATAGTGAGAGAGATCAATCGCCTTTCGATCCATGAGTGGCTTCGCTCTGCCATCCCTGATTCACAAAAACCAACCTCTCCTATAGGTTTCCTATTTTTGAAACTTCCACCACCGCCTTGTGCGGTACTACTGGTATTATATTTTTATTTTTGTGTGTGTTCACCAAGAATTGGACAAAGTTACTATTATACAAACAGGGGGAAGTAATCTTCAAACATGTGGATATGAGCCAAGACATCTTGCTTTATTTTTCATGGATTTCTGATGTTTCATAGGATTTTGGATTTTGTACCGCCCAGTTGAGCGTTTCTCTCCGAGCCTGGGAATCTGCAGAATCCCCAAAAAGGCTGGCGCAACAGCCGAGCTCAGGTGGGCGTTTCTGGATCTGAGGGCCACTGAATCTTTTGAAAGCGAAGCAATCAGCGAAGCAATCAGCGCCTGTGAAAAAGTTGGGGCATGGTCTCAAGTCCTCAAGTTGCTGGAGCAGATGGCCATGCTGCAGGTCGAAGGACCAAGTTTTCATACAACACCGGCATCAAAGCTTGCGGCAAAGCACGGCAATGGGAGCTAGCTGTAAAACTTTTCACAAAGGTGGGGGGTATGTGCAATGAGCTCTACGCCCAACAATTTGTGGCACGAAATGTTTTGATAAGATGGGTGGTCCCGAAATGGACTCTCAGAAGTATGCTCTAGGTTTTGATTGATTAGATTGTGTTGTTGTGAGATGGCAGCGGCACACGGATGCCGGTCGAAAACCCTCCAAATGAAGCTGTTTGTGGACTTCACTTTGTTGGGAGAGTGACTCATGAGGTTCTAAACTGGATTCATTTTTTGTTGCAATTTGGATTTCTTGAGTTCTTGAGTTCCGATCACTGAATGGATCATCAGGTGGAATGCCAACTGAAGCTTTCCACCATGACCTTCAACATCCTTGCTGGTGCTGGTTTTCCATGGCAGGAGGCCTTGATGGATGCCATGCGTCAATCAGGCGAGGAAAAGCCAACAGTTTGATCAGGAGGTTGAGATGAATGGATTTGAAACATTGAACTATGGTTTTTCCCGAGGTAGCGAAGCTATTGGGGTTCTTACTTCAAGTACAGGATGAGTTGGATATGTGCGTTCTGGAGCGGGCATGTTGGTGCCGCTGCAGGGTGCCGCTGCAGGGTGCCGCTGCAGGGTGTCGCTGCAGGTGTCGCTGCTAGGTGCTGCAGAATGCTTCTTCAGGGTGCTGCTGTCAGAGTGCTGTGTGGGCTTTGGAGCGGGGTACTGCTGTCAGAGTGCGGTGCAGTTATGAAACTTGGGTGCTGGTGTTGCTGCAGGGGGTGGCTGCGAGATGTCTGTGGCAGTGTGGGCGTTAGGCCCTGATCGAGATTATGTTTATGCCGTACTGCAGCAAAAAATGCGAGCGATTGGTTGCCGCCAGGAAACATCTTTTGCTATCTGGAGACTATGCTGGCGTAACGGGGTTTTTACTTCAAGTATAAGATGAATTGCTGCGGATTGTGCTTTGGAGCTTGGTTGCTGGTGTCGCTACAAGGTCCTGCTGTGCCGCTGCAGGGTGCCACTACAAGGTGCTGCTGTCAAATTACTGTGTGTGCTTTTCTACAATGATCCCGCCTTAGAAAAAAAGTTTGAGTGCTGCGAATGCCTTTTGCTATCTTTGCTCTCTGCTCGCGTAATTTCAATCTTTTGATTGGAATCCTTTTGATAAATCCAATCCACAGAGGCTTTGGCTCACAAATCCAAAGTCGAGATGCAAGCAGCAAAAATAGGAATTTAGACAAAACTTTCCAAAACGTGGTTTGTGTTTCGTTTCATCCGATTGCGATTTTCACAAGACCTGGAATGATAGGAACGCTACTGAGTGAGGGCTGTTTGCATGCCATTCACCCCAGTCCTTGACAGCATTTGAGAAACCTACGAGGGATTAATCCAAACTCCTTCAGCAGTAACATCCAGTATCCACTTGCCAGACCTTTCGATTTTTTCTGGCAAGTCACAAAACTTACTGCCAGAAGGTGTGGAGCCTTCTGTGGTCACCTGCAACACCGCCATCTCCGCCTTTGGCAGAAGATCCCAGTGGTGGTTGGCCCTTCAGCAGCTCCAGCGTTGGCAGCTGGATCTGTTGTCTTTCAACGCAGCTATCGCCGCTTGTGCTAAGCACTGGCAATGGGCTCTGCAATTATTGATGGATATGGAAACTTATGGATGTGAACGTGATGTGATCTCCTACAATTCGACCATCAGTGCCTTGTCCTTTGTGTTTTTGGGACTTCCCATGCCTGCATGAATTGTGATTTATGACAGCTACCCAATAAGCAGTCATGGCACTGGAGAATCCAGATTTCAGGCATCCACCAAGTTATTAAAGAGTTGTAAAACAGACTACCAGATGCCGCGAGGGGGGTGGTTGGAGAAGAACTGCTTCGCAGTGACTGCAGAGGTGCTTGCGGCAAAGCAGCGCAGTGGCAGTTGGCGCTGCAGATCTTCTGGCACTTGGGCGTGTTGCGCCTCCGGCGGACGCTGGTGACGTTCAATGCGGCCATCAGCGCGTGTGGCGAGTGGCGGAAGGCCTTAGAGCTCCTGGGGCATTTGGAGATGACGCCTAGTGTGGTGACTTGAGTTGAATCTTGGGAAGGGCTCCCAGGCTTGCTAGCTGTCATCCAGCAACACTGGAGGTTGAGTTACAAAATAAAGAGAGTTGCCGATGACAAGTGGGTGTCAAATCTGTTTCGACCTGACAGGGACCACTGATGAGATGGCCATTTTGTCTCAGTGAACTGTCCCTTATGTAAACAATTTTTACGTGTACTAACTTGTATATGTAAACATTTTGGGGATGGTAGGTCCTAGTGGTTGTGACATTTGGGGTTCTATGTTGGATACCTTCATTTCCGGTACAACTTTAGATCTGGACTCCAGGGCCCCAGGGACTTCTGCCAGTGTTTTTCCCCCCATGAGGTGACTGTAAGTGCAGCTATCAGTGCCTGCGGAACCTGCAGTGAATGGTGCTGGGCTCTGGCTTTGCTTCAGGAACTTTGTGAACGACATCCACAGGTGGCAGAATGGGGCCAAAATCAACAACTCTTGTAAAAAATAGAATGAAAATAAAAACAAAGATAGTGACGCCCAATCACAAAATTTGATAAATGGCGTTAATATCCCAACTCTTGAAGCCTTCCAACGTCTCTTGAAGGGCACATGAGTTCACCAGGGTCCCGTTGTGCACTGAGACGAGTCCAGGATCTCAATGAAGTCCCTTTCAATGCAGCCATGAGTGCATGTGAAAGGTCTGATGAATGGCAACAGGCGCTGTTGATGTTGTCAGCTCTCAATTCCTATCGCTTACGGCTCTCCACAGCGACATGCAACACTGTCATCAGTTGTTTGGGAAATGCTGGGCTCTGGCAAGATGCCTTGGGATTTTTATTTCAACAGCGCTTTCGTGCCGACAGAATCTCCTTAAACGCAGCCATCAGTGCATCTGAAAAAGCAGGGGAGTGGTGCCAAGCAATGAAAGTGTTTGACCGGTTCGGATCCCTTCAACTGACGCCTGACATTTTGAGCTACAACGGCATCATCAGTTCTTTTGAGAAAGCCAACCAATGGCAACGCGCGCTGGACATTTTGTGGACTTTGCCAATAGGTCTGAGGCCAACAATTATCACCTACAACGCCACGATCAGCGCCCTGGAAAAGGCTGGAAAATGGCAGCTGGCACTTGATTTGCTAAAGGTCTTGATGGATGAGTTGCTGGCACCTACACATATCACATATGCTGCTGCTATCAGTGCTTGTGAGAAATCTGGGGAATGGGAACGAGCATTGATTTTGTTGAAGGACATCCATATTTGCAAGAACCATTTGTTTTTCCTATCGAAAGTTGTGTTTGGGTTTTCCTCCTTCCTTATTGGCCATATTGGGTACGTGTCAACACTTGGTACTGCAAATAGGATTGTTTTCCAATACTAACAACCAACCTTTGGGAGTCCCATTGCTGGAAAGTTTGAAGCATTCCCCATTATTATCGCGTTTTATTCCCCAACAACGCAAGCTAATGGGGTCTTCAGCCCAGAATAGCTCCGGTGTGCACTGGTGCAGGCGCCGGGTCAGGTTCAACGAGGTTCCGGAGAAAGTTCCGAAGGTTTCGGAGAAAATCTGGATTGCTTTGGTGCAGAGCCAGGTTCAACAGGGTTCCGGAGAAGGTTCCGGAGAAGGTTCCGGAGAAGGTCAGGGAGGCTTTGGTGCAGAGCCAGGTCACGTTCAACAGGGTTCCGGAGAAAGTTCCGGAGAAGGTCAGGTTCAACAGGGTTCCGGAGAAGGTTCCGGAGAAGGTTCCGGAGAAGGTTCCGGGAGTCTTTGGTGCAGAGCCAGGTCAGGTTCAACAAGGTTCCGGAGAAGGCCCCGGAGAAGGTTCCAGGAGGCTTTGGTGCAGAGCCAGGTCAGGTTCAGCAAGGTTCCGGAGAAGGTTGAGCCAGGTCAGGTTCCACAGGGTTCCGGAGAAGGTTCTGGAGAAGGTTCTGGAGAAGGTCTGGGAGGCTTTGGGGCAGAGCCAGGTCAGGTTCAAAAGGTTTTGCGGCCATTTTACACACGGAAACCCAGCTGAGGTGTGTCCAGCGCTCGGCTTCGCGCCATGCTCCACAAAAACAAATGAAAATAAAACGTTGCGGCTGTTGGGGATACCACCGAAGCTTATTTATTTTTCTCATCCGATTCATTCGCGTTTCCTCCATCTTGATGTCTTGATGATATTCCCCATTGAGTGTCTCGTTCCCAGGTTCCTGGGAGGGATGGGAAGGACACCTATTGCCTCCAGCTACAGACCAACATTGTGGTGTACAATGCAGCGATTTCGGCTTGCGAGAAGGGCGGGCAATGGCAACATGCCTGGCTCTTGTTGCGACACCTCGAAACAAACTGTAACCTGGATTAACCTGGAGGCACTGGATGCTGCTTATTGCATTGTTCAATGGCTGCGAAGGGCCACACGTGGTTTGTTTTTTGACGTTTTTTGGTTGCTTTCCTCGAAATTCTTGCAAGAACGTCCTGATCGGCCTTTTGCGCCTTTGACTCTCTCTCTGTCTCTCTACCTTCATTTTTTGTGCTGAATCCCATCACCCCAACAACCAACAACCACAAATTTATCTTCTGTATGCTGTACCATGCTGTACCCAGCCGTACCCAGCCGTACCCAGCCAATATCACCATTATCCAGAGAGGTGACATACTCATCATACTCCTTCAAAAGCGAAGCACCATTCAACGCACAGAAACTCCTAGAAACTCCTAGAAGTCCTAGGTACTTCCGAGATTTCTCCGTCTCTGGTGACCTTCAACGGTCTACTTAGCGCCTTTGAAAAGGGCAACCAGTGGCGCTTGGCGCTGCAGCTGCTCCGTGGTACGGCCACCGCCACGTCTGCCACAGCGACCTCCATGGACGGCTTCACGGTGAGCGCCGCAGTGAGCGCCTGCGAAAAGGCTGCACGGTGGCGCTGGGCGCTGCGAATGCTGACAGATCTGACAGTTCTACCAGTTGCAGTTGTCGGACCTGTTGGAACAGGAACTGTAACAACTGTAACAACTGTAACAACTGTATCAACTGTAACGATGGGACAATTGGGACAACAGTTCGAAGTGGGACATCAGCTGGTGGCCAGCAATGGGGCCATGAGTGCTTGTGAGAAATCAGGGCAGTGGCAGGCGGGGGTTGATTGAGCCAAACTGGTGGAGTGTGGCGTTGGAGACTCGTTTTGAAAGTTTTGAAAGAGTTTTCAAGTGAGTGTTTGAAACAGTTTCTGTTTGAGAGCAGGGGTTCACCTCCTTGAGGTCGCCCTGAGTATTCTCCGCACCTTGAAGTACCAGCGGATCAGTGTCAGCAGCGTCAGCTACCACGCGGCCATCGGCGCCTGTCGCAGGGCGCAGCAGTGGCAGATGGCCATCCAACTGTTGGCCGATGCCGTTGATCACCTCGGATCAAGGCTGATGAAAATTCTGACCGTCCGAGCTGATGTTTTTCTTTGGGCCTAACAGGTTTTGACGATGTTGGACCCTTTTTTGGTAGATAAGCAAAGTCCAAATTTTAGTTAATAGAATTCATTTTTGCAAAACACACCTGCAGTTTTGTGGATTTCTGCAATTTCCATCAATTTCCCAGTTTTTGGGTTTTTTTTGGGTATCCCCTGGTTGCACCGCAGGCTGCGTTCGGACGCCGCACTCAGTGATGCCACGGCGAATGCCTGTGAAGCTGCCAGCGAAGCCTCGGCGGCGCAAGAAACGCTGGGGGCCTTCGACGTGCCGGGACTGGTGCGGCAGATGCGGCAGCAGCGAGAAAAGAGCCCTTGGATTCGCCTTGGATCGGTTCGTTTCGGTTAGATCTTGTAGATCACTTGGGCGTTGGAGAGTTTCCCCAAGCCTTTGACGGGTTTGTAGAAAATGACTGAAACAAACATGTTGAACATTGAAAACAATGAACACTTGATTGATGGATGGATTGAAAGCATGATATACAGATTGATTGATCGATCGATTCATTGATTTGCAAACAGTTTTGGAACTCGATGTTGCCTATTGAAGAGACATTGAAAAATATTGAAAGTATGGTTCACAAAAAGGTCACGCATTGGATGGTTGTCCCGACCAAATCTGTGCCACCAAGCTGTAGCCCTTCTGGTCCCATTGCCATGATCCGCTTGTCTCAAGAAGTACAATCCACCCGTACATTCCAATCATTCCATCTGGTGGCAACAAGTAAGCAATGGATTGATTCGGGTCGGAACTAAGCCGCGCAGTTTGGAATACATTATTTTGAATGTTCCCTGGCAAATCTTCGGATCCAGCTCCGTGAGTCAGGCACAGCACCCTCTCCCAAACTTTGGTCAACCTCAACCATCTGTGGACGCCCAAGTGGGGGTTCTCGTATGTTTTCCCTTGGCTTGCAGGGCGGCATGAGCGCCGGAGACAAGCTGATGCTGCGCGAGAATTGCATTCAGGTAGCTTCAGCGGGTTGAGATGAGAAACCTGGAGGGACATCTGCTTGAGCGTCACAATCAACCACGTATATTTCGATGGTTTTGCGATGTTTCGCATGTGGTAAACATATTAAGTTCGAATCACATGTCTATGTCCTTCGTTCTGGGTGGATGTTGCAGCGGTTGTGGTCAATCACTAAGATCCACATGTCAATGTGAGTTGAAATTAATGGAAGGAAGATCGTAAAGTTTCAGCACCCCAAAATTCATATGGTCATATGGCCAGTCTCAATAGGCTAACATCATTTTTGAACACCCAGGATGGGTGTGGATCAAAATTCATTCTCCCTGCGACGGAGGCTCGGTGATCTGACCCATCTCGAGAGATGACATGCTGATGTGATTAGAGAGTCTCCGACTGAAGCAGCTTGATTGGAATGTCTATTGGCTACAGATGCTACAGGAGTAGTGAAGGTAAATGGAATTCAAAAAAAAACTTAAATGTTTTTTTTGATCGACTCGAAGTATCCATTAACGTTTTCGGTGTCTCTTCGCTTGTGAGGACTCTACAGTGATCTCCTACACGGGTCCCTCGCGTCCAAGTCCAGACCAGGCACAGGACAAGGGGCCACCTACCTCTTGGACCCTTGGGCAATACAAAAACAAGGGTCAAACTTGATTCACCCACAGCCCACAGTTTTTTTTGGAATCACGTTGAATCCATCAAGAGTTTCGCGAATTCTCAGGAGAACGTTAATTGATTTGTTGATCTGTTGGACCAACCATTTACATCAAGGCCCCTTCACCTACTGGCCACAGGAAGAGCTGAATACGGCCACGTGCCCAGACAACCACACACAGGCCGCCGAATCCTACAGAGTTGGGCTGTTCTGGTCTGTCATTTCCCAATTTGTTGTCCCCAAGTCTGTCAAGCTTCGCAAAACTTCAACCTTTGTTCCGTTCTTGAGGTTTGATCCTCGAACCAAGAGTTTCTCCAAGTGTTCGTCCATTGTTTTTACTTTCTTTTACTTTCTTTTACTTTCTTACTGTCGACATTATTCAACATCTTTCGTGACGAGATCATCCCGGGTGGGTGCCATGCGTCTCGTCACCGGCGTCTCCGAGCGTGTCACGTCGTCAGGGCCGCTGCGTGTCACGTTTGATGGTGCGGCTGCGCTACTGTGCTGCAGCGCTGGGCTCCACGCACAGCTGCTTCGTCGACAGCGACTTCCTTGTGGATGCGGGGGAGGTGCACATCACGAATGCAAAAATAATGGACATCACAAAAATTCACAAAATATATCACAAAGGATTAGAATGATATAACTTAACTTACAAGGCTTACATCATGGGGATGGAAATCATGTTTCCCCATGATTTTGCTGTAACATGATTTAGCCATCAAACATGCTGGGCTAATCATCAACAATCGATGTTTAAGCAGAAGCGTGGCAAACAGTCTGAAAATGATTGGTGGTTGATGGTGATCTAAGATGCTTCAAGCCTTCAAGAGATGAAAGGGATATAATATAACCCCTAAACCAATCTTAGTCAAGAATAGCTACCAAACTTATCCTATCTCTTCAGAATTATACGGACGTAGATATTCTTCGGATTTCTTCCTTACAGTGATGAAACAAGACATGTGAAGATCGCTTGTTTTGGGTTTCAGCCAAGAGCTTTTTTGTTTCATGGCACACAATGGAAGTAGGACCTGTGGGACCTGTGGGACCTGTGGGACCCGTGGGGCATGAAGGTGCGTTTCTTCGGGGCGCCCGGCATCGACGGTTTGGTCATTCTGGAAGAAGACCATGAGAGCTTCACCTTGAGGCTCGACACGGCTCGACACGGCTCGACATGGCTCGATGAACCCCGAGGATGTTTACCACCAAATTTAGGCTATGAGTCGGCTATGAGCATCTTCGAGTTTTGGATGACGTAAAGAGTGACTTGAAGTGTGACTTGAGGCAGCAATTGACTTGGGATGGAAGAAAGCTGATAGCAGAGCCCGCTCTGTGTGATGTTTTTCCAGGTGGTTCGCCTTCCCGTACTTGGACATGGCAATATAGAATCACCGGAACAAGAACATTATCCACATTTCTGATCCATTTATGTTTTTCCCCAGATAGCTGGCAAGCTATAGGGGTTCTTACTTCTCAAAGGTGGGGTCTTCGGTGGCGAACTTTTGGCCAAGGTGCTGTGCAGGGTGCTGTGCAGGGTGCTGTCCAGACTGCCGTGGCAGGGTGTTGTGCAGGGTGCTGTGCAGGGTGCTGTACAGATTGCGGTGGCGAAGTCTGGCAAGGTGCTGTGCGGGGCTGTGCAGGGTGCTGTGCAAGGTGCTGTGCAGGGTGCCGGCCAGAATGCGGTGGCGAACTTTTGGCCAAGGTGCTGTGCAGGGTGCTGTGCAGGGTGCTGTCCAGACTGCCGTGGCAGGGTGTTGTGCAGGGTGCTGTGCAGGGTGCTGTACAGATTGCGGTGGCGAAGTCTGGCAAGGTGCTGTGCAGGGTGCTGTGCAGGGTCGATGCGGTGGCGAAGTCTGCAAAGGTTGCTGTGCAGGTTGCTGTGCAGGTGCTGTGCAGGGTGCGTGCAGGGTGCTGGGCAGGGTGCTGCGCAGTGTGCTGTGCAGGGTGCTGTCCAGACTGCGGTGGCGAAGTCTGGCAAAGGTGCTGTGCAGGGTGCTGTGCAGGGTGTTGTCCAGACTGCGGTGGCGAAGTCTGGCAAAGGTGCTGTGCAGGGTGCTGTGCAGGGTGCTGTGCAGGGTGTTGTCCAAAGAGTGCGGTGGCGAAGTCTGGCAAAGGTGCTGTGCAGGGTGCTGTGCAGGGTGCTGTGCAGGGCTGTCCAGACTGCGGTGGCGAAGTCTAGCAAAGGTGCTCAGACTGCGGTGGCGAAGTCTGGCAAAGGTGCTGTGCAGGGTGCTGTGCAGCTGTGCAGGCTGTTGTCCAGACTGCGGTGGCGAAGTCTGGCAAAGGTGCTGTGCAGGGTGCTGTGCAGGGTGCTGTGCAGGGTGCTCTGCAGGGTGTTGTGCAGAGTCCGGTGGTGAAGTCTGGCAAAGGTGGTGTGCAGGGTGGTGTGCAGGATGGTGTGGAGGGTGCTCTGCTTGGTGTTGTCCAGAGTGCGGTGGCGAAGTCTGGCAAAGGTGCTGTGCAGGGTGCTGTGCAGGGTGCTGTACTAGTGCGGTGGCAAGTCTGGCAAAGGTGCTGTGCAGGGTGCTGTCCAGACTGCGGTGGCGAAGTCTGGCAAAAGGTGCTGTGCAGGGTGCTGTGCAGGGTGCTGTGCAGGGTGCTGTGCAGGGTGCTGTGCAAGGGGGCTGTGCAGGGTGCTGTGCAGGGGGCTGTGCAGGGTGCTGTGCATGGTGTTGTCCAGACTGCGGTGGCGAAGTCTGGCAAAGGTGCTGTGCAGGGTGCTGTGCAAGGTGCTGTGCAGGGTGCTGTGCAGGGTGCTGTCCAGACTGCAGTGGCGAAGTCTGGCAAAGGTGCTGTGCAGGGTGCTGTGCAGGGTGCTGTGCAGGGTGCTGTGCAGGGTGCTGTGCAGGGTGCTGTGCAGGCCGGGTGCTGTGCAGGGTGCTGTGCAGGCCGGGTGCTGTGCAGGGTGCTGTCCAGACTGCGGTGGCGAAGTCTGGCAAAGGTGCTGTGCAGGGTGCTGTGCAGGGTGCTATCCAGACTGCGGTGGCGAAGTCTCGCAAAGGTGCTGTGCAGGGTGCTGTGAAGGGTGCTGTGAGAGGTGCTGTGCAGGGTGCTGTGCAGGGTGCTGTGCAGGGTGCTGTGCAGCGTGCTGTGCAGCGTGCTGCGCTTTGGTTCCCACGTTGGCAACCATCAGTTCCAACCTTTAGGAACTGGAAGTTCTTTGCAATGGTAACCTATGGTTCCCAGGTTGGGAAGCATGAATTCCAACCTCTGGTAACCGGCAGTTGCTTGCAATGGTAACCTCTGGTTGCCAGGTTGGGAACCATGACTTCTAACCTGTGGGAACCGGCAGTTCCTTGCAATGGTAACCTGTGGTTCCCACGTTGGCAACCGTGAGTTCCAACCTTTGGGAACCGGCAGTTCCTTGCCATGAACCAAACGCAAACATTCCGGTACCGGCCCATTAAGCAAAACAAAGCGTTCTGTACCGGTCCATTAAGCAAAACCATAAAATTGTAAAGAAACTGTTTTCATATCATTTTGACATGCACCTTTTTCGTGCAAAAACATTTTTATGCCGGCCCAACAGCCAAACGCAAACATTCCGCTACCGGTCCATTAAGCAAAACAAAAGGTTCTGTTACCGGCTCAGTAAGCAAAACAAAACAACATTAAGAACCATGAGTTCTAACTTTTTGGAATCAACAGATCCTTCCACTGGTAATGTATGCTTTTTCAGGTTTGGAACCATGAGTTTCAAGCTTTCGCAACCGGCAATTCCTTACAATGATAGTTGCTTAGCTTCGAAAGCATAACTTCTAACTTCTGGGAACCGGCAATTCCTTGCAATGGTAACCTCTGGTTCCCAGGTTGGGAACCGCAAGTTTCAAGGTCTGGGAACCGGCAGTTCCTTGCCATGGTAACCTTTGGGACCATCAGTCCCAACCTTCAGGAAACGGAAGTTCTTTGCAATGGTAACCGGTAACCTATGGTTCCCAGGTTGGGAAGCATGAGTTCCAACCTCTGGTAACCGGCAGTTGCTTGCAATGGTAACCTGTGGTTCCCACGTTGGCAACCGTGAGTTCCAACCTTTGGAAACCGGCAGTTCCTGGCCATGAACCAAACGCAAACATTCCGGTACCGGTCCATTAAGCAAAACAAAGCGTTCTGTACCGGTCCATTAAGCAAAACCATAAAGTTGTAAAGCAACTGTTTTCATATCATTTTGACATGCACCTTTTTCGTGCAAATACATTTTTATTCCGGCCCAACAGCCAAATGCAAACATTCCGCTACCGGTCCATTAAGCAAAACAAAAGGTTCTGTTGCCGGCTCAGTAAACAAAACAAAACAACATTAAGAACCATGAGTTCTAACTTTTTGCAATCAACAGATCTTTCCACAGGTAACGTTACTTTTTCAGGCTTGGAACCATGAGTTTCAAGCTTTGGGAACCCGCAGTTCCGTACAATGAAAGCCGCTTAGCTTCGAAAACATAAATTCTAACTTCTGGGAACCGGCAATTCCTTGCAATGGTAACCTCTGGTTCCCAGGTTGGGAACCGTAAGTTTCAAGGTCTAGGAACCGGCAGTTCCTTGCCATGGTAACCTTTGGTTCCCACATTGGGAACCATCAGTTCCAACCTTTAGGAACTGGAAGTTCTTTGCAATGGTAACCTGTGGTTCCCAGGTGGGAAGCGGCAGTTGCTTGCAATGGTAACCTTTGGTTCCCAGGTTGGGAACCAGGAGTTCCAACCTCTGGGAACCGGCAGTTCCTTGCAATGGTAACCTTTGGTTCCCACGTTGGCAACAGTGAGTTCCAACCTTTGGGAACCGGCAGTTCCTTGCCATGAACCAAACGCAAACATTCCGGTACCGGTCCATTAAGCAAAACAAAGCGTTCTTTACCGGTCCATTAAGCAAAACCAAAAAATTGTAAAGAAACTGTTTTCATATCATTTTGACATGCACCTTTTTCATGCAAAAACATTTTTATTCCGGCCCAACAGCCAAATGCAAACATTCCGCTACCGGTCCATTAAGCAAAACAAAAGGTTCTGTTACCGGCTCAGTAAGCAAAACAAAACAACATTAAGAACCATGAGTTCTAACTTTTTGGAATCAACAGATCCTTCCACTGGTAACGTATGCTTTTTCAGGTTTGGAACCATGAGGTTCAAGCTTTCGCAACCGGCAATTCCTTACAATGATAGTTGTTTAGCTTCGAAAACATAAATTCTAACTTCTGGGAACCGGCAATTCCTTGCAATGGTAACCTCTGGTTCCCAGGTTGGGAACCGTAAGTTTCAAGGTCTGGGAACCGGCAGTTCCTTGCCATGGTAACCTTTGGTTCCCACATTGGGAACCATCAGTTCCAACCTTTAGGAACGGAAGTTCTTTGCAATGGTAACCTATGGTTCCCAGGTTGGGAAGCATGAGTTCCAACCTCTGGTAACCGGCAGTTGCTTGCAATGGTAACCCATGGTTCCCAGGTTGGGAAGCATGAGTTCCAACCTCTGGTAACCGGCAGTTGCTTGCAATGGTAACCCATGGTTCCCAGGTTGCGAACCAGGAGTTCCAACCTTTGGGAACCGGCAGTTCCTTGCCATGAACCAAACGCAAACATTCCGCTGCCGGTCCATTAAGCAAAACAAAAGGTTCTGTTACCGGCTCAGTAAACAAAACAAAACAACATTAAGAACCATGAGTTCTAACTTTTTGCAATCAACAGATCCTTCCACTGGTAACGTTACTTTTTCAGGCTTGGAACCATGAGTTTCAAGCTTTGGGAACCCGCAGTTCCTTACAATGATAGCCGCTTAGCTTCGAAAACATAAATTCTAACTTCTGGGAACCGGCAATTCCTTGCAATGGTAACCTCTGGTTCCCAGGTTGGGAACCGTAAGTTTCAAGGTCTGGGAACCGGCAGTTCCTTGCCATGGTAACCTTTGGTTCCCACATTGGGAACCATCAGTTCCAATCTTTAGGAACTGGAAGTTCTTTGCAATGGTAACCTGTGGTTCCCAGGTGGTAACCTTTGGTTCCCAGGTTGGGAACCAGGAGTTCCAACCTCTGGGAACCGGCAGTTCCTTGCAATGGTAACCTTTGGTTCCCACGTTGGCAACCGTGAGTTCCAACCTTTGGGAACTGGCAGTTCCTTGCCATGAACCAAACGCAAACATTCCGGTACCGGTCCATTAAGCAAAACAAAGCGTTCTGTACCGGTCCATTAAGCAAAACCATAAAATTGTAAAGAAACTGTTTTCATATCATTTTGACATGCACCTTTTTCGTGCAAAAACATTTTTATGCCGGCCCAACAGCCAAACGCAAACATTCCGCTACCGGTACATTAAGCAAAACAAAAGGTTCTGTTACCGGCTCAGTAAACAAAACAAAACAACATTAAGAACCATGAGTTCTAACTTTTTGCAATCAACAGATCCTTCCACTGGTAACGTATGTTTTTTCAGGTTTGGAACCATGATTTTTAAACTTTGGGAATCCGCAGTTCCTTACAATGATAGTTGCTTAGTTTCGAAAACATAAATTCTAACTTCTGGGAACCGGCAATTCCTTGCAATGGTAACCTCTGGTTCCCAGGTTGGGAACCGTAAGTTTCAAGGTCTGGGAACCGGCAGTTCCTTGCCATGGTAACCTTGGTTCCCACGTTGGGAACTGAACCATCAGTTCCAACCTTTTCTATCTGGGGTCTATGCCGGTGTAATTTTTTAACGGCAAACTCTCATCTATATGATTAGAGATAACATAGGGGATTTTCCATCTCCCAAAGTCTGTTCACCCGTTGTACAAACCAGTTGCGAATTTCTGGTATGATGTGTAATGCATATCTATTTGCTGGAGATTGCTCATCCTAAAGTCTGGTTCCACTAATTCTATTTTTCTATTTCTTTTGCCAACCATTCTGGGCCCCAATCAAAACTCCGAAGGAATGTTGTCAATTCAAGCTTCTTGAAGGTAGTTTCCCACATTTGTCTTCTGGTCTTTTGGCCTTCGCAAAACTCAAACCTCATGCCCCCAAGTATAGTATACTCCTTCATCAATCACTTGCCACTTGATTAACCGGTTATGATCAACTTATGAAGCAACTCTTCCGTTGTACTCGTGTCGTCATTGCTAATCACTACTTAATCATTAGAATATCGCAAACCTCAAATTACTAGCAGGACTACGTTAGGATTTTATCAGCTTATATCAGCTTTATATCTTGGGGCAGCTGGGGCTTAGTTCCATTTTTGTTGGCTTTGCATGGGATGGCTGCAGGTACCTTACTACCTGGGTCTCATCCTTGGAGATGCCGTTGTGGCGCTACGCGTGCTACGGCTCATGCGGGTCGTGAGACTTTTAAAGCGCGGGGCCCCGGGGTACAGCGCATTACAGTGCGGCATCTTTTTGGGGACTGAATCGCCATCATTTGGATGAGATAACTTGCAGGAAACCCGTTGGAAACACCATGTGCTGAGGATGGGTTTTCTGGCTGGGCTATGATGGCTGATGTCTGTTGGAAACACCATCTCTTGGACATGTGACATATGCTGAAGCCAGGGCATAGATGGCATAGAGGGGTTAGGACGATTTCTTGATAGGTTTTGCATGTGTTTCCATGTGTTCCTATATATTCATATAGTGTATATAAATAAACGTTCATATAAATATAACTATAAATTCAATATACATACACATATACATGTGAATATACATACAAATATGAATATGAACATATAGATAAATATAAATGCAACTAAATAAAGCAACTACTCGTACTTGCATATGACGCCTTTGCAAGTCTCCCTATTCAATGGTCATTTCAGGAACCTAAATTGGAGGTACCTACCATATATAAGGCCTACATAAGGCCTATGTAAGTGAATATCCCCACAAAATATGGCCTTATATGGTACAGTACCTCGATTTTAGGATCCTGAAATTCCCATTGACCTATGTTGAAACACATGGATTTCCCTGTAAGTAGAACCACCAACCGGAGGATGTTGTACAGTCGTTGATCTGAGGTTAGCCAAGCATCATCCCGGCATCCAGTTGTGTGTAGAGGCCGAGTGGCATCCAGCATGATCAGATTTTGGGGTTATCCAAAAACGGCTGGTTTAAGCAACCAAAATGAAGATTTAATGGGGATACTTTATGGGATATAGTCGATATAATGGGATACTATGTTTTTTTTTCACTGACCAACTTGATATGACACTTGAAAGTTGTCCAAAAAATGGGTAAACCCCAATACATGGCAACTTGAAAAGGAACATAGCTGTTTAGTGCTGTTTTTTTTTGAAGCATTTTCCGACAAACCCTACTGTCACGACATGACCAAACATGTTGAGTCAGGCCACATGGCATCGGAATAGTTAAGTTGTCGGAATGTTAGCTGCTAGCCTGGAATGCACACTGAAATCGCCTAACTGATGATGTAGCTGTAGCTCAAGGTTTTTTTCGACAATTGATCGACATCTGACAGCATGGGTTTTGAATCTCAGGGACCATCTTTGGCATTGCTTGGTGGAAAGATGGTCCCAGAATGTCCCAGATGGATCCTGCCAGGCCATGGTGGAAAGCGGATTGCCGCTGGCCATTCTTATGCGGCTCGGAGATGATTTTGATCATCGGCTGGGCTGCATCGGATGGTTGACGTATCATGATGGGTAGAGTGATATATCAGATAAGAATGGTGAGATATGATATGATTCCATATGATATGAAATTATATGAGAAGATAAGAACAGATAGACAGACAGACAGGCAGGCAGGCAGGCAGACAGACAGAGAGTTAGATAGATGGATGGATGCTTAGATGAATGGACGGACACATGGATGGATGGAGGGAGGGTGGGTGGATGGATGGATGGATGGAGGGAGGGAGGGTGGATGGATGGATGGAGGGAGGGAGGGTGGATGGATGGATGGATGTAGATAGATAGTTAAGTAGATAGGTAAGTAGATAGAAGGGCGGATACATGGATAGATGGATAGATGCATCGATGGACTGGACTAGAACAAACTAGACCAGATTAGATGAGACAGATCGATGGACAGAACCTCTAAATGCACCAACACATGTGATGAACCATAAACGTGGACAGAACAGCAGGAGAACTGTTGGGTAGATTGGAAAGCCACCTTTTAGCCATGATTTGTCATGATTTTTATGAATCGGCACACGCAACGAACCCATCGCCAAGGTTCTTCAACACCATTTTTGGCATTATCTTTGCCTCAGCAATGTTTTACTTCGAAGGTGCCCAGGGATCTGGGATAGCCACTTTGCAGAAAACACTTGGGAAGTACAGCAGACATCAGCAGACATCAGCAGACATCAGCAGAATCGACTTGGGAAGTTTACCCCAGTGCTGGTCAGGACTATTGTGTCTTGGGCCATTGGGTCTCCGTGTCGCCAGGTTCAGACTATTCGGTGGACCCACAGTTCACCAATAGCAGCTTTCCGACAGGTGCCGGGCAATCAATCCCGTGAAACCGGTCAGGATATGGCTGTAGCAACAGTGTAATTTTGAGCCATGGTGGGCCATAACCATGTTGGTTGGTTAATATATCCATTTTCCTATAGATATCACCGTTCATGTTAGTTGATATGAATCACATCCCATGTTTGTTGCATAAAATGTCCATTTCATAGCCTAAATCACCCCCAAATTCCCCAGCTTAGGTTGCCCTGTCCCAGGTGTCTTTGTGCGTAAGGATGCAGACGGCCGCTGGGGGGAGCTGATGTCAGTGGTTTTTCCCGTAGCCAGGGAAGAGTTGATCCACCCAGCGCTCAGCACATGATGATCTCAGAATCCATGGTATACTTGCTCTCAGGTTCATTTGCTAGTAGCCGGGCACCAATCTTCTGGTAGAGTTTTTGCTTGGCCACATGTTACCGGGCTGGGCACTTTTATTCCTGGACTTCACGACGTAGCTCTTAATCCATAACACCCATGCGCAACTGGGAATAGTCTTAAATAATCTTAAATACCTTACTGTATTCAATAGAGCTTCGCACACCAGCGATGCCATAAGGGTTATGCATAGTAGTGTTCATGTGCTCTGCGCGTGCGCGCAGGAGCAGAGCACAGTGTGATGTTCTTTTTATGCCGCAGCTTGTAACCATCTTACCGTACCACACATCTTTTTGTCGCATTTTTGTGCTTGTGCTTGTTCTTCATCTTGTTGTTGTTGTTGTTGTTGTCGTTGTCGTTGTCGTTGTCGTTGTTGTTGTTGTTGTTGTTGTGGTTGCGGTTGTGTTCACAACCTCTCTGCCCCGATGCGCTCCCCCTTGCGTCTGCCGGGGTCGGCGGATATATATATATATATAATATATGCAGTATATATATATATATACAGTATATATGTATACAGTATTTGTTTATATATGTATAGTATGTATATGTATAACAATAGCCATGAGTAGGTAATGATATGGTTAGGACCCACGATGCACATCCAAGTAGGATCTCCCTGGGGTGGCACTGTGGCGCGTAACCTTTATCACTCGCAGGGACCCATCTGCCACTCGCAGGCAACGACATTCTGACGCCCTTTCGGTCGATTCCTGTGGCCCTGTGGTGGGTCTTCACCACCACCACTACGGTGCGCCCACAGTTGATGTGCACCGCGGTCTTTTAATCGGGAACCAACTGAAGGTGTACTTTTGGTCATTGACTGCAACGCATTCTTACCAATGAAATTCACATGAAGTGTTCGCAGCTGTGTTTGGAGGTGATTTGACTTTTAAATTTTCAAATGAAAATTGTACATACTGTGCCAGGTATAAGTTTATTGTGTTTTGAATCTTTTTCAATTGTTCCAGATCTCAGCCTTTGCAGACTGAACGGCCAACTGCTGCAGGTGGGCTATGGTGATATGGCCCCGACCAGCCATACCGGACGAGCATTAGGAGTGATGTGCTTCTACATAGGCGGGTCAAGGGCTGGTTCTGGATGTTGGACGCGCGGCGGATTGAGGGATCCTGCGCTGTCAACGATTGCCAACTTTTGGGTCTCCACAATCCATTGGTGCAGTTTACTTGCACCCACTTCTCTCAATCTTCATAAATATGATAAATATATATAAATATGGGGATATGTCAAAACCTATATGGAGACTAAATGACTATATGACCATGGTTTGGAGGGAAGAAGCTCCATCTATTTACACCGAATCATGGGGGTCCAGACGGTCATTTTCTGAGTGAAATCCTGAGCGAAATCGGGAGGCATCATTTTTCTAGCGCTGCCCATTGGTGTGGACCTGAGGGTGGTGGGTGTTTGAATGACATAATGTAGCTAGGACAATGTTTTTTTTTTTAAATATAGCTGGAGAAATTGGTTTCAAATATTGCTGGAACCTGGTTGAAGTAACCATTTCCTGGGCTTGAAGTACCACATAGTACCAATGGCCAATTATATAGCCAGCAAAATGGGAATAGATCAAGTACGGTTTCCAATGCAGTTTTTCAATTTTCGGACCTATTGGGATAATGATCCTCTTTCACTCATACTTTGATCGGATGAAGCCACCAAACAGGAGCTGTCGAAGCCTTTCATCAATCGCCTTTGGGTGATTCTGATCACATTTACCACAATATCCACTGGTTGATGAATGTCATCATTTTCCCTTCAAAACTGCCATAGATTGAGGTAATACCACATTCTGTAAACCCCAAATTCATAGAGACCCAATGACTTGCCATAGATAGGTGGGGATTTCATTCATCCCCAAAGAGAAGGACGGTTGATGGCATTGGACCAACCACATGATTCCAATTATGCAATCTTCATCTACTATTGTTGGTTGAACACCTATTATGAAGCATTCTTATATAATTAATAACTATTAACCCTTCTTAATCATTATTATATAACCATTATTCTTACTCTTTATTCACCATTCTTAAGCAGTTTTCAGGATTGGTGATTTGTGGCCATATGTTCATCGTTCTTTCAGCGGGGGTCGTGCTGAGGTGTTCTTAGCTCGAACTTCGAAGCAGCCTATGCCAGATACCTCGACAGGCCAGGCATCCTAATAAGTTATTAACCAGCAAACAGAGATGTATGTTGTATTATCCTAATTTGTTATTAACCAACATAGGACATATGAACAGCATGTTGTATTTCTTATGGGATAAAGATGGCATCCCAACTTTCAGTTCACCCTCCAACTTCCACTATCGCCAGGAAGCACAAGAATGCACCGAAACTCCTAGAGGCTTCGGCTATGGCCATAGGATCAGATTCCTGCAGGTGGTTTTCTGGGGTGATTTCTAGCCACCAAAAAAAAGCCAGGGAGTTTGGCCAAAAATCTTGACACTGCGAGCGTGTCTCATTTTGCTTTCATGATTGAACATCTCTCACACTGTGATATCCCACCTGTTGGTTTCCCACTCAAGCAGACCATCAAATGGTAGTCTTCGGGCAGTTTGGAACCAGAGGTGTGAGTCCAAAGCCCGACTCCAAGCCTTCCATTTCCCTGGCTAGGTTGCTCAGGAGCACTTGATGGTACACCATGCAAAGAGGTGGGGGGTGATGGGTTTGGATACCTCCCAAAGCTAGGATGCTGAAGTGGACCAGCAGCTGGTAGCATTCAAACTCTAAACAAATCTGGAGCATTCTCCTGGCAGAGAAGTATATAACGCTGATTGCATTTCATTCCCGTCTACTCCATTTGGGTGTGTAGAAAAATGAGGGATTTAGGGAAACTGTTCTAAACCATCTTTTTTTTCTTGTCTTCTCAACCTATTCGGGCAAATACTGTAAAACCGAATAATAAACTACGATTTGGGGTTTGTTTTTAACACCCATTCATTGGCAATACGTGGTATGGTTTATCATTTGGTTTATCACATCACGAAGGGTCTCTATTTCATCCTTGCTCCATTCCATTCCACGCCAGGATCAGCATGTTTTACGAGCTCAAGAGATCAGACTCGCGCTTGACCCGGAGAGGCTTCAGCAGGACCATTCGCAGATGGCAAGTCGTTCTTGATAATCCGTACCCCCATGAAATCTCTTGTTTAATAATATTTCATGTGGTGGAAGCGTCCTGAAATCATGGGGGCTTATAGCCAATTTAGCATCAACCATCCCCCATATGGACCTCCAGAAATGAACAGATCCAATGTGAAACCATTTTTTCTGGGGGGTATTTGATCTTCGGTGGATGAGATTCGTTGCAGCTTTGGCTCAGGTGCCCAGCAGGCCACCATGCGAATCCAAGCCGGATATCATGGTAGGAAACCGTTTGGAAACCACCCTACCCTGGTCTAATCAACATGGGGGTTTCCATAAATGGGGGTACCTCCAAATGGCTGGGTTTATAAGTTTGTACTGTAATGGACAATCCCATTAAAACGGATGATTTTGGGGTACCCCTATAAGTTTATAACCCCTATATTAGGAAACATCTATATCCCATTCAACTGGGAGTATTTGCATAGCCCTGGTCTTACCAGATGCGTTCCCAGCGTCTATGCACGTGGCGTCTGGGTCGACTGACAGCCATAGTCTATGACTAGACCTGCCAACGATTTCCTGAATCAACATCCAGAGTCTTCACACTGAAATACAACATACAAATACAGTATTGTCCATTGTAGTGCCTGAAAATGGGGCATACACCCCCAAATGACAATTTTGAGGAGCGGGAACATTATTTTCTTAACCACTAGAGCTTTCCCAACATTTTGTTTTTTACTGTCAATGAATTATATAATTGGTTCTCGCGAAGAATTATCAAAAACCATGGTCAACCCCAGCAATTCTTGGGGTCATCATCCCATCCCCATCCAGTGCTCCGATGACAGAGTCCAACCATGGCCCGCGCCACTTGCGACGAGTGCCCGGGGAGATGTCCCCCAAGGCGCGTGGTGGGCATGGCTAGGCTTTGAACATCTTTGAACATGTTCAAAAAAAGCCACCAAAACAAAATCGTATGGTTGAAATTCGGTTGAAGAAATCACTTTTCCAAACTTTGGCAAGTTTGGGTTGGATTCATGGCTACAATTGGAAGGATGGTAATTAGTAATGACATTTCTGGGATGGGTTGAAACCACCAATCAGATGGCTGAAGTTGGAGTTTGCCATGGGAACCCCTTCGTATATCATCCGTACATGGGTGCCCAACAGTGATGCAGCAAGATCTCCAAACACAACAGCTGGATGGTTTTCCGCACGGAAGGCGTCTGTTTGACCCACTGGGGGCTGAAACATGTCGATCACCTGATACGGTGGTGAAATCGTGGTGAAACAACCGGAAGGTTTGTGTTTACGGATGAAATATCAGGAACCCTATGATATAAGATGGACATTTGATCATCGGGATGCAGGAATCCCAACATGGGAACCGTGCGCGTCAGTTTGGGTAAGTGTGTCAGTAGTTCACATCTCAATTTGCATGTCTGCTGCAAGTCCAAGAAGTGATTGAAGGGATTCTGCAGGAACCTCCTATACTTGTGAGTCCAGTACATCATATAAACATCCTCCGATCTACTAGGTCTGATGAACGGTAACCCTTCACAAGCCCCAAAGAAAACCATCCTTTCTGGGTTCTGTTCGGATTTTGTTTCTGATTTACCACGTTTTCGTGCCTTTTGTTTGGTCAAAGCTCCTTAATTAAGGGATTCCAAATTCTACTCGACCCAGGAGGAGAAACGGAAGAATCAGATCGTTCTGGATTCAGATGAGGAAGGAGCTGTGCCAAGGAGAGCCTGCTGAGTTGAGTCTCAGTAGCTTTTCGGACTGGTTTCAGCCACCATAAGTTGCGAACCTGGGATTGGCGAAAAAAACATCTTCAACACTTGGCGCAAATCTTGGAATTGCCGGTTGAGCCAAATTATAGAGAAATCATTGCTCGCCTGGATTGCCGTTTTCAGCCACATAAATCAAGAAACGTTGATGGTTTCATGGATGGGTTACCTATCGGTTTCGCGGATAACTCACCTTTTCTACCTCCTCAGCTGCTTCACCCAGCTAATCATGCTTATAAAGCTGTTTGCGCAACCCACAGGCCTGTAGTCCGAACACCGTTGCTGGTTTTCAATCCCCCTATCAACATCCAGCGGTTTAGAGACTCCTTTTCCGATTGTTAAATATTGGCACAGATATATTGGGAGTTCTGCCCCATGTCTTGTTTCATCCGCTTTCAGCCAGGGTGCTATCGTCATTGTCCCGTCAAGAATAACATCCCCTAATCTATCCTAATCTCCACATCTCAAAGAAAACAGCAGGATTTTGAGCCTGATCTTTGATTTATCATCACTTTCCCGGCTAAAAACATGATAAAAATGTACCACCTTTTTTGGAAAAACCGAAAAACCATAGAAATCGCACAGAACCCTCCTCGGCCCACCGTTCACCTCAGGAGGCCAAAAGGCGGCGGCGCCACCACGGCCACCATGGCCACCGCGGCCACCACGGCTTCGCCCCCCGAGGATCTACCAGAGCCTCAGAGTGCCTTGGTTCAATCCCTGACATCGGTGGTTTCTTCAAATGGATCCCCAAGTCATAGGTTTTCAATGGTTTTCAGAATCAAGATATGGATAGATATGGTTTAATCTTGGCTCTTGGATGATTTGAGGGTACCCCCATGGATTGGACACCTCCATATCAGCGGCTTACTCTCCACATCTCTTCACTTATTATCTCCCGATTCCTCCTCTCTTTCACCACACCTTGAAGGAAAACGATGAAATATCAAACTGCATTTTTTTCGATATATGGATATTTCTATGGGAGATATGGGGGGGTATACCCAATTCATGTTTTTTCTTTGAGGGAACATGATGATGACAACCCCCCCATCTGAAAGGGGATGTGAAAATGGGGCAAAACCCCCCAAGTCGTGGCCATTGTGCAGCGGTTGTATTTTTTTTAAATACATGTGACAAGTTTGTTTCTAAGTCCATGATTCATCCACACTAATTATCCAGTCGTTAGCCTAGTGATGTTTAGCCGTAACCATCGAATGTGAGGTTATCCCATTTTCAGGCAAACCAAACGCTCGGACGGGGGGTAAAGTAATTGCGAGAAGTATGATCATGGGAAGATAGACTCGCAGACGCAAACATGAATCAGGAAGATGAAGACTTGATTTAATCAACAAGCTGTTATGGGGGGTCGACTACCACAAGAACGGCCTCTTTCGTTCGAGAATCGGGGGTTTAACCACTGATAATGTGGGTTCATGGCAAATGGAGAAGGCAGTATAGAAAAACGGGTGGTCAAGCAATCGTGGTATATCGTGATTCTTTAATTTGCAAAGATGATCGTTTCTTACAAATCAACATGTTAGTTTCAGGATTGAGCTCTTTCGGGCTTCCCTGCGAGATACTGAGGTGAGAGCCTCTTAGAGAACCAGGAGGAACTTTTGGGTTGGCGTAGGGTTGAAATGCGACCGAGATTAGGTGAAACGGATGAACATAATGGACGCTTGAGTTTCTACCTGAAAACCGGAACCTTCAGTTCTGGCATAGAAAAACAGGTCTGCTTCAATCGTATCCTATGTAGTCAAGGTGGATGTTTATGTTTTAGTCAAACAAGAAAGGATAGAATGGACTTGAATGGATATGGAGCTAGGGTTCAGAACCCAGAATCTCCTTCCCAACATTGTCCTGTCCACTTTGTTCATTTTGTTGGACATTCACCGACAAATGACCTATACCATCCAGTACCAGTATACAGTGAAGGATGGCTAGCCATTCCAGTGCTTGTACCCCCATGGTTCTGAGATGTTTGGCATAGATTTCTAACATTGGCGAAAAAACGCGAGACTTTCATACAAGTCAACAGTTCCAGATACTGGTACCCTCTGGTAATTTAACGTAGCTATTGAAAATGGCCATTCATAGTTGATTTTCCCATTAAGAATGGTGATTTTTCCATAGCTATGTTAGTTTACCAGAGGGCTTGGCAATGGAAATCCCCAACTGATAGAGGATTTTCCCGTTAAAACCCACAATTTAGAGGGAATTTTCCAGCCACGTTTGATAACCAGAGGATCATCTTCCGGGTTCCATGACAGTCCATGAGGACCGGCTGAACTTGGAACGCGCGGCGAGCGCGTTTCTACGGAACAGAGGCTACGTCATCGAAGATGCCCACAGCTACTGGGCTTCGGAATCTTCGGGTGAGGAAGGGTCCAGTGGGATGGATGGAGTATGATCGAGTATGTGAGATTTACTATTGAGCTGTTTTTTTTGGCATCCAAGATAAGCGATGTTTTTTGGGTATGAACATACAGTACATTACATCAGCTATGTGGAGTTTCATCCCCCGGTAGGTTTTGATCCTTCTGGTCTTTTGGTAGGAGATTTCCTGAGTCCTCCAGCAATTGAATCTTCTAATTTGTAATGTTAGTAGAGCAAGAATAAAATTAATAAACCGCTCATATTTTGATGGTTATTTATAACACCCATTTATGGTAAAAATTGGGGATAGTAATCCATCCGGGATGGATTACTATTGCTTCACTCACATTATTCCTCATGTGACGCCGCTGCGCTAGAGCTGTGTTTCTGCTGTCACACGGCTATGGCTGCGAACTCTTACACCCCCTCTAATCCCCTACCGTGGTATGGTTTTTTGATGTTTTTTGGCTACCCTGACCAAGTTTTCCCTGATGCCCAAAGTTTCTGCCCAATATTTGCCCAATGGATCCTGTGGATGATTCATATCCCCAGCAGTGGGGAGTCCATTGAAATCCATTGAACCCTATTTGACCCGAAGAATCAACCGGCAGTTATTTACGAACCATCTAATGTTGGGGAATATTCCATATATCTGGATACATTGATACATTGTAACTACCTCACTGCGACGCCAAAAAATGGCAGAACTTTTCAGGTTGGTAAATCATTCGATATTATTAAGATGTTTTCCAGACATTGTAGGTATATTATAAATGATGTTCTATTTATTATCCAGAACTATAACTTTATATGTCATACTATAACATTACATACCCTCTGGTTATTTAACATAGCTATGGAAAATTGCCCATTTATAGATGAGTTTTCATGATTTACCTATTAGAAATGGTGATTCTCCATAGCTACGTTAAATAACCAGAGGGTAATATTATATAACTAACTTCCAGCGCTGACGTGAGGTGACGTAGCTTTGAAAGTCCAACATCGCTGCCGTGCCTTCCACAAAGTTGCGCAGTGGGCAAGCTCCACCGTTCCTCAGCCTCTGCTGTGGTCTTGGAATTTTTAACCAACAAATATGGGGTTGGTGATGAATGTGATTCCCTGATAAACAACTCCCAGTTTCTTAAATTCAAAGGGGGGTTACACAGTTTGAAAGTAATTTGTCGCGATACCCAACTAATAGTCAGGGTCTACTAATCCGTCACAAAGCCTTTGTATCTCTATATACATATATATATACATATACATATATATATACATATACATATATATATATATACATATATATATATATACGTAATATATATACTTATATATATAAATATCTATGTATATTATAATATATACTCTAGGTGAATTATAATGACATGCGACGTCACCGTAGATCATGGTTGGTAGGAATCATCTTCAAACGGCCTTAAAAAAAGGCAGGTGAATTCCCCAAGAAGATGCCAAACAGCTTTTCCACAATGGACAGTATAGATGATGTTTCCCCCAACTGTCCAGCTCTTGGCATCTTTTTTGAACTTTGCTATATATATATATAGAATATACACATATAAATAAATATATATATAGACAACTAGACAACTAGCTTCTATATCCTATTCAATCCTCCCCCAAGTCCAAAAATATCTGTTGGTGAATCACCATCAAACACCAAATATTATCTGTACATCTACACCAGCCTTTGGGTGCTAGTTATGGCCCAACAGTTATACATATTTTATCAATAGAATTCTAACTCCTATAACTAGGCTTGATATTTTTTTTCATAAGCCCATAAGGCCATGATCAATGGAATTATAGCTCCAATAGCTAGGCTTATTTTTATTACCACTATAGTATATCAACCATACATAGTTCTATAATTAATATCATATAATATTATATTGCCTGTAACTATAGATGGTTATCCAACTATAGATGGTTCGCCCATTTATAGTTGATTTCCCTAGTAAAGATGGTGATTTTCCAGTTCGCGGCATGTTCGTTTACTAGTTTACTAAAGAGGGTAACGCTTAGGGCAATAACTGTCCCAAGGTGCCTCCAGTTCTCGACGAACTGCTCTCCGCCCTTGGACCTTTAGCCTCAGTGGTCTCCACTGAACTGACACGAGTGGATGCTGGGCGGAGCTAGGTGAGGCGGGGGTCAACAAAAAGGTGATTTAACCAACACAAAAAGGTGATGTAGAGAAAGGGAACATGGTGAAATTACCAGCACACATGGTGATTTAGCCACCAAACAAGTGTTTTAAGTATCAACATGGTGATTTGACCAGCAAAAGCACGTCTTTTAACCAATCAAACATGAATATATCATGGGATGTTATGGGGATAAAACTATATGCAACAAAATGATCATTTGGGTTTGTTTGGGCTCTGGGTGAAACACGAGGTAGCCCGCTGAAGCCAGGTGGTTTTACCAACAACCATGGATTTAAGATGATTTAAGCGCATTGAATTTGATCGTGACATTGGAAAGTCGAGGGATTACCGGGGTTTCGTCCAAACATGGGCGGAAAGCACCAGCATCCAATCATGGGACATCTTCAATAATTTGGGGGGCATCATCTGTGAACATGGGGAACCCTTGTTGCAAGCTTTTGGGCATTGCCGAGGGGATTCTCCACTACATAAAATGTTTGATGATATATTTGATACATGGTATGATTATGATTCATGATGATTGCATCCCACCTTGAACAACAACAAACCTTGAAGCCATCTTGACTTGGAAATGAAACCATGGGAATTTGTTGGGTCCCAAGACTTTGGGCCTCGCACCGTCAAGGAGGGCGAAGGCAGTGGCTCACTTGCATCCAGCGGCAGGGGGTTAGGGGGTTTGATGCAGCAAAAAAAAGATCCGGTGGATTCTGATGGTATTTATGTTTGTAGTTGTCGTAGTTGTTGTTCTCGCTGTAGCTGTAGTTGTAGTATTAGACGTATTATATAGTAGTATTATTATTAGTATTAGTAGTATTATTAGTGTTATTAGTATTGTCAGTATTATTATATAGTATTATTAGTATTAGTAGTGTTAGTACTATTACTCAGTAGTACTAGTAGTATTATTAGTATTACTCATATTACTATCTATTATTATTATTATTACTTGTATCATTATTATTATTTGTTGTTGTTGTTCCTGCTGTTGTTGTTGGTCATTTGCTGGTCATTGGACTCATTTTGGGCTCTACGTGGTTGAAACAGCTTGCCCACAAATTGGCGACGTCACTGGAATGATGGGACTTGGATTGAGGTAACTGTGCCCAAAATTCAAGTTAGTGAACCATCAGAATTCATCCAGAAAATTGGATGAATGAAACCCAAATGACTAAACCCAAGTGACTAAACCCAAGGGAGATCCGCCCTGAGGTGCGAAGCGCTTCAATGCCAGGTACCAGGATCTCTTGCGTCGAGGCGAAGGGATATCGGATATTTGAATGGTCTCTACCCAAAGACCTTGACGTTGGTCTCTAGGTCTCTCTAGGCATACAGTATGTAAATGTATGTAAATGCAATGTAACTATATGTAAATGTATGTACTGTAAGTGTATGTAAATGTATTTATGGTGTATGGTACATAAATATACACATGGATCTTGAATGACCTTGAGATTTGACATCTATGTTCACCCATGCACCCCGGAAGTTGCCGCAGACCGGCGGCGGGCCAAGAGCGACAGCAGCGAGGGCAAACGCGAAGTCTTCATGTCGCAGCTGTCGCATCACCTGCTTTTAAGCTACCTTGGGCGTCCAGACATGAC
>CAMXCT020001453.1:0-87500 GCA_947184155.2 Cladocopium goreaui | reverse complement strand
CTGAGCCCTGCGCAGAGGTCAGCGGCTAGGGTGCCACGGCGGCCGTGTGCTGTCAACGGCTTTTTCCCCAAACTCCGACGCACGGCAGCAGCGGATCCCCCTGTGGGAGACGCCTAGTCCTGGAGCTGAGAAAGTCTTGGAATCTGGGTGCCCTCACTGATATTCAGAATGGGGTGAAGCCAATAATGGTCACTATTAATACTATTTGATATATATTTTTTTCCAAAAAACATGGAACACATGTGGGTTTATCGAATTGGGCTTTCCAGCGGGGATTGATTGAACCTGCCATCGTCTGGATGAGCACTGGTGTGAGCTCAGGAACTCCTTCTAAGCGGAGGACAAGATGGATGCATCCAGTGCCACGGCGTTGCATCCTGGGATGTTTTGGGATCTGGATCATTTATGGGGACCTTAAACTCAATGAACCTCAAAGTAAATGACTGTCAAGATTGGGTAGATAGAGGAGACATGGAAGATCACCCTGAATTGCCTTCAGCAATTCGATGTACATGAGATTATCTGGATATGATATATCAATTAATCCACCCACATATTTCCGGGTGACATTGCTTTCCTGGAGACCAGGTTTGGACCAAACATTTGCTCCTCACAATCATAAAGCTGCTGAGTGGTTTGAACCAGCTTTGCAAACCTTTTTTTTTGGTTTCAGACTGGTTCGTGATTGATGGTTCAGACATGACTTTTCTATCCACAAAAAATTGACCTTGCATTTGACCTTGCTCCCCAAGTCACAATACCTGTAGAGCATCTTTTCTGGAATTTTGTTGATGCCACCAAACAGCCAAGTCGCTCTGGTCATAGACCTGCATACTTTTGATCTGTGAAAGCCTCCAGGCTGTGGAATACGCGCAGCAGCACTTTGGCATTGTCCTACCGACTCCAGGTTGCACTTGAAAAAAGACAAACACCTTACTGGTGCACTGAAATGTTCAATGCATACCAGAAGACTTGGGGCTCAGGAGTTGCGCCAGAGACCCATTGTAAACAAATGGCCGTGGTTGAATCATTGGATTCAGTGAAGCCATGGCTCGGAAAGAATTTTGCACCAAGGACAGGCGGATCCTGTGTGGTGTGTGGACTGGGCGCCACTGGGGCACTACTTCGTAACTTCGGGGAAGGACACCTGGCGGCATTGCCGTGGCCCAGGTGACCCTCTGTGATGATGGTTTTATGGTGGTTTTATGGATGGATTACAGTCATATAGATCTCGATTTTTGGGTGTTTTTGGGGTTAGATTCGGTTAGATGGATTTACAGACAATTTATTCGACCAAAAGTTAAAGCCAAAGTTTTAGCAGGTGATGGCTGTCCGAATCTTGACCCACAAGCAGGGTGGTTTCATTTCCAAACATCGGCCCAAGACAGCCAAAGTGAACAGATTCCTCGGCTTCGTCCACGGGATGATCTGGATTTCTGGGAGAGAATGGGAGAGCATCTGTGAGGGAAGGGAATATTCAATAAAAAGATTATTGGTTACAGTAGTGATTCACATCATTCTTTATTTGCCATCTCTTTAAAAAGGGCTGATGATCTCACAGCACTAATTACTAATGCTGAAACCATTAACTGGTAGATATGGGAGGAGCAAATGTGCTAGGGATCTCTGCTGAATGGGGTCCAGTTTCCCCAATATCACTGTGTCTTGTCAATGTTGATGTGTTGCAGACTTGGCTAACATATCAAACATCCACGGATTTATCATCATCATTTTAACACTTTCCATGGTATTTTCCACATCAAGCACAACAAGGGCCCATTTTTAAAGACCAATCCATCTTGTTGAGCCCTTGAGGATGGTGAGGCTCTCCTCTGGAGCGCAGCCCGCAGCGGCGAGCCGCTAAGCATCTCGGCGAGGTCAGAGCTGGGTGTTTGATGCTGGGGAGCTGTGGTTCCCATTTGGGGGTTTCCATAAATGGGGGTACCGGGGTACCCCAAAATGGATGGTTTATAAGGGAAAATCCAATTAAAGTGGATGATTTAGGGGTACCCCCATTTATGGAAACCCTCATGTCTGGCAGCCGCCAACAGTTTGTAGCCTCAACAGCTTTGACTCACAGCGCTGCTTGTGTCAAGATCTTGGATCAAAGCCTGACGAAAGAAGACAGGCAGACCATTGCGAACCATGACTCTGTTGCATCCCGCCAGGCATGAGCTGATGTGCCCCATCACCCATGAAATGCTCCAAGATCCGGTGGTGTGTCCGCAGCGTGGACAAAGCTTTTCAGCAGACGCCCTTCAAACCTATCTCCGACAGAATCCTGAGGGACGCTGCCCCATATGCAATGTGAATGTAGGGGGGCGTGGATGGACCAGGAACATTGTACTTCGTGACCTCATTCAGAGCATGGGAGCTCATCAGCTTCGGACAGAAAGCCTAGGAGGGAACACTTTTGTGTATACCCGTCCGTTCGTCATCATCATTGTGGGCAGCTTCGGCTCCGGAAAAAGCACTTTGATCAATCTCCTGGTTGACCCCAGCGGTAACAGAATCATTGCCGAGGAAGCAGCATCAGCAGGCGGGTGCACGCAAAGGGCTGAGAGCCTCAGGTTTGGTTTCAATTGTTCCTCCTTTCAATCCAGATTGTAGAGCTTTGCACACGCTGTAAGGGTCAGTTGTCGGGCTAGGGTGAGGCCGTTCCAGTTGTTCCCACCAACGCATCGGGGCGTTGTGTCTACTTTGTTATATAATTCGCCCAACATTTTTCCCATCAGATCCTTCCAGCCAAGGAAAGTCTTCAGTGGTGAAGTCGATCACAATGGCACTTCAAGACTTCTTGAGCTGATTGACACCCCAGGCTTTGGTGATCCGGACAAGAGTGATGCACAGACGATCAGAGAATTGTCGCGGGCAACTGTGGATATTGTGGCCGGTGTGGACCTGTTTGTGCACGTTGTGAAGAAGGACCGCATGGGCAATATCGACAGGTTCCTGCCAGAGATAATTCTGTCCGGGCTTGCAGACGACGATGAGGCCCAGAAGGAAATTGCCCGCCGGTATGTCTTCGTGGTGACACATGCAGACTCTGCTAGACAGCCCGTGGAACAAGCAAGTCTTGATGAATTCAAGGGAGCAATGAAGCTAGCTGGTGGGTTTGAATGTTTTCATTTGTATTTTCCATCCTACATCAGATATTCTGGGATTGCCGACCATTAATTGTCTCATTGCTTGGCATTTTGGGGGATGGGTTGAAAGCACCAACTAGGAAGGCCTTTTTCCCAGACATCTTGGAGTCTGCCGTGCAAAATGCCGTTTTTGTGGAGCATGGACCCAAGCTCGGAACTTCTCCTTTGGGAAATGCAGTTGCCAATCGGGATTTGATCCTGGATAGGGCTATGGAAGCAAGGGAAGTCTATCATCGCGTCTTCAAGTCAAAGTCGGTTGAGAAGATCATTCAGAAGGGGTTTGAAGACGCCATGAAGATGTGGAAACACATGGGCTTTAATGGCCACCACGTTCGCCAGATCGAACCAGAAGAGCTTGGTGCGCTGCTCAATTTCTTCAACAAGGTGATCGAGCGGAAGGCGTGGATAGAGATGACGCCTGCGACTACAAGTTGCAGTGAATTCTGCCAAGCTTGGAATAAGATCAGCTTGGCAGTGAGGGACCAGGTGGCAGTGAAGGTTGCAGAATCCGTCAAACACCAGGTTGAAGAGTCGTGTAACAAATCTTGGACCGAAAAGATCAGATCCATGGCCCGGAGCTACCGAGGGTCATTAGGTGCCGCTACAGGAGCAGCAGCTGGTGCCGTCATAGGAGCTGCCCACCTTTGTGTGGTGTCGTGAGTATGGGTCAAAATCTAAAACCCAAGAGTCCAAGAGCCTGCAGATTTTGGTCGCTTTTGAGTAGTGTGGACCTATGGACCTGGAACATGGAACCATCCATTTTGGGATACTGCAGGTAGCCGGCAGCGACTGCAATCCAAAAAGATAGGTTCCAAAATTGTAGATGCGACCAAAGATTAATGTTATGAATGATTCCCCTTGAGGGAGCAAAACACCAGTTCCAGCCTCCTTCTCAACCAAGTTCCCAAGCCGACTCTTCGGCTAAGCGCACAGGTGACTCTTCACCTTTTTCACATGGCCGCACCACGTAACGGTTCAAGGGGCCCCTGGTTTTGGGCCACACGCCAGGCAAAAGCATGCATCAAGAGTTCACCTGAGAGACAAGGGCATTGGATTGAATTAAAGAATCACTGGATGAAATCTGATGACTTGCATTACCCGAAAAGTTTTCTGAACTCTTGACATCATGCGCCTTAGCACTGAGTTGCTGAATAGGTGATCCTTTGGCTTTCTTCTCTTTACGTGAAGACTGTACGAAATTGAGATCAAATTTCAGCATCCAAATTCTGCGCTTGAAAAAGTAGGACATGGATGTCCTGCATTCTGGCTTCTTCTTTGTCATGCAATCAGCTAAGTTCCAATCGCTAGCTAGCCACATCAAACGTGTGCCACACCTTGGCAAGGCTTCTTTGAGTTGCCATGCTTGGAGTGCAGCTCTAGTATTGGAAAGGCCTAAAAGAGGGCTCTCATTCACGATGATACTGTCGTATCCACCCTTTGAATCCGTGACAAGCAAACCGGTCACTTGACAAACTTCCAATTCAGAGGCTTCTAAGACAGCTTTCTGGATATTGTATGTTCCACCACCATTGATTTCAACCCAGAGCAAACGTGAACGAAAAAGAACATCCTCAGCTTCAACTAGTGATTGGACTTCGGCATCGTTCGTTCCGATGGCCACTCGTTGCAACTTCCAGGATCGCCAACTTACCAGAACCATGGGAGCTGGTAGGCCAATTGACAAATCAGAGTTACTAAGAAAAGTCAACAACCCTCCAGTACTGCCACCCTTTGGTCTATTGAGGTGAGCTTGGTCTCCCAAACCTACAAACACCATTTCCGTCCAATGTTTGACTTTGGGTAACTTGAAAAATTTCAAAACAGTACTTGATTGTCGAACTTCTTTGATCATTTCCTGGATCTCCTGAGCAAGCTGGATCTTTGGAGAATGCGCCAACTCAGTCAGGAGTAGATTGCATCGTGCACAAAGTAGCGGTTGAGTCTGGACTGCAACCCATTGTAGAGCACCTAGAGCTCCACGACATGCTGTGATCTCATTGGACTGCATGAGTTCTTGCGACTGAGAAAAACGTTGAGGATCTATTTGAACATCTTCCAACATCTCGATGTAAAAATTCTGATCAACAACAAGACAACGGCCATACACAGGGTCAGTTTCCATATGTAAATCAGTTCCAGCATGGCGATATTCGTTTTTCTTTGCAAGTCCCCATTTCCATTTCTTATCTATTTCGGATCTTATTTTGAGCCACCTTGGGTCCTTCATGTCACCAGAGCGATGAAAATCGTCAACGTGACCTGCCATAAAACCAAGAGTTTTCCAGCGAAAATTGGGATCACCAGGCTTGAAACGTTCATCTTCAGGAACTCGCCAGAGCCAAAAACAAGCATCACATTTGATCTTGGTGGCATTGAGCTGTTTCAAAGAGTCATCTACGTTTTTCCATAGGTTACGAGGTGCTGTTGTTGAACCGTAGAAATCTTTGAGAATTCGCATGACACCATTTTCAGGAATGTTCAAGGCTTGTCTAAGTTCACTGACTCCAGTTGTCCACAAACGCTTGGCTTCTTCAGAAGGCAATGTTTGAAGAAAAGCAGTGCTCATATCTATTCCTTCTATATCCCAATCATTCTGCATGACCAATTGATAGCTCAAATTTCGCGTGAGAACCGACTGAACAGGAGAGGCTGTTTTGTAATCCTCAGACAACAAATCAGGGTGCTCAAAACCGAGCAACACAATCCTCGCCTTAGCTTTCTTCGAGGCATCTTTGGTCAAGGTGGTGCTCTCTGGTTTTTCTCGAAGTTCTTGTTGGGCTTCCTGTAGAGATTCTGCTGGTGTGTGCTTCCAAGTCAGCACCCACCTGCACCTCATGAGTCTGCCACTGGAACGAGCTTCTTGCTCTTCTAGTGCATTTTCACAACGACGCACCGCCTGATTTTGCAGAAAGGAGTTGACTTCTTTCAACTTAGCACGTTTGAACAATTCACGATGTTCAGGACGAAGTTTTTCCAAACGTACTTCGCAATCTCTGGGGTGATCAACAAACTTCTGCACTTGATGTGACGATGAAACATCGATTTCAACTTCCAAAACATAGAGCTCTTCAATCATGTCTAGGAGGTGCATGTCAAAGGAACCATCTAGCAAAGTTACTGAACCAGCATCCGTGCGAGGCTTCTTACTCTCAGGCTCAGTGGTGGCGCCATCATCCAAAAGCGCATGGCGAGAGCTAGAAGACTTCGCCTCACCAGAAGGAATACCACTACCAAGACCACTACCACGATCATTACCAACTTCATCCAGAGGATCAGGAGAGCTTGCAAAAGATGGAGAATAATCGTTGGCTGGCAAAGGTTCAGCATCAAGAACTGAAGGAACGGTTGGGTGAACTTTCACATACCTCAAATTTGATGGAATTTCCACTGCAGTATCACCTAGATCTGGAGGACTTTTGAAACTGTGCCGAAAACGTGGCAACTGAGTGCTAGGATCAGGTTCATCGGGAAGGAAAGGTCTTTCTTCTTCATCATCACCAGGTTCATCGTCAGCCATGTCAATGAAAGATCTCTTGGGTAACATGTCGCTCAAACTTTTCCAAGTGTCAGATTTTTCAGGACTGTGAAGTTCATATTCCAGTTTTTCCTGTGTTGTAACACGCCTAACACTGTGAACACTACAGCGATGCATGGTACCTGCAACAATCACCCACACGATATGACGACGAGAATCTTCGGCATGCTGATCATGCAAAATTTCATGAAAAACTACACGACCAGGACCAAGCCATTGAGAGCGGCTTGCCTTTTTCATACCTCCCCGTGGACCTTTGTCTAAGCCCTGTTTTCGCCAAATCTTCACCAAATCCATAGGATGAAAAACTTGAAGTGGCTGTCGCACCTTCGAGTTGTTGAGTTTGGTCAGAGTGTGCTGAGCCTTGACCTTTCGGGCAACATCCTCGGCAAATTGACGCCGTTGAAGAAGACTTGTGAAGTCACGCTGTGGACTTTCAGCATTGGCATGTTGCAAACTACGCTCATCTTCTTCAGTCAGAGTTTCTTGACGACCATAGACCCACTGCACAGGAGTAAATCCCTGTACAAATTCTGTTGAGTTCAGGGCATAGGTTGCCAAAGAAAACACAATCTGTGGCGACAAATCTTTGTTGGAGAGGAAAATTTTCGAGGCCACATCCTTGACTTCTTGTATAGCACGTTCTACAAGTCCGTGGGCCCAACTCTCCTTGGCAGCCGGTGGTTCAACCAAAATGTTCAGGTTGGAGAGAGTGTCTTTCATCTTTTGAGAAATCATAGTTGATGAGTTGTCAGGCACCAGAACTTTCGGTTTTGGTTTGTCCTGAAGCCAAAGCTGTGTAAAAGCTTGCAACAACATCTCAGAGTTCTCGGATTCCATCTTTGAGGCATCATAGGATTTCAAAATGGATGTGCATTTGAACTTGGTGGCTAGGTCCATGAAAACAACAATCTTGTGCTTTTCCTTAGAGCCAGGTGGATGCCATTCGTTAACATCCAAACCAACAACTTCCCAGGCGGCCGGAAGTGGTCGCATTGAGGCTGGAGGAATTTTTCCACTACTCTCACCACCCAACTTCAGAGCAGCACAATCTTCACATCGAAGATCATAGGCGGCTTGCACTTGCCACTTTGGACGCCCAGCATCACGCAAGATTCTAGCCAGGTTATAGTTATTGGGGTGCCCAGCAGCGCGATGATATTTCAGCAATTGCACATTCCATCGTGATCGTTCTTGTTCACTAGGTTCTTCGCCTTCCACAGGCATGAATTCAAAAAGACCCAAGGAGTGAAGAGCATCTTCTGGAGGATCATCTAGAGGTACAGGGGCATGTAAATAATGAAGCCATTTTTCGGGATACAGCTCGGATCTCCACAACTGTGCAACAGATTTGCAAAGGTTCCATGGATAATAAGCCGATCTTGAAGTCTCTACCCCTTGTACTCTATCATGATCATGACATCCAGTGCATGTTTTCGATTTATACGTGGAATAAAAACGTTGTGATGTTGTACCTATAGACCAGGATTTACGTAGAAAAACTTCCCTTGAGCAGACTTGAGACCATATCTACAACCATCTACTCTGCCATAGTTCCAATCCCTGCCCAAACGTTGAAGACCACGCACCAACCGAAGAAATTCTGCATCCTCCCAACCATAACAACGTGTTGGCCACTCCCAAAATAATTCCACATTGTCATCTTGTTCCAAAACTTCCAGTAAAAAGGGAATCAATAATCGAAACATGGCTCGTTCACGTCTTCGATGTTGGGCTAGGCGTGATTTCTCCTCTTCAGTGCGATAGTTCAAAGAAGTGAATGGACACCAATAGGTACATCTTGTTGAAACCCACAAACGTTTTGGCTTTTCTTTTTGATACTTCTCTCGCAGCATGTCATAGGTATCCTTCCGATACAAATCGAAACCTTGTTGCAAATTGATCCTAGACATTCTCAAACCTTCGGAACGGCAAGCTGAAGTGAGCCAGCTTTCTGGAGCGCAAAAGAACTCCCAGCCATCAACATGTTCACCATGGAGAAAATCTCTGAGCTGGGTCTGTGCTGTCAAAGTCAACATTGTAAGAAGGGTCATCGCAGCTTTCAGAATCTTCCAGGGCAAAGCAAATTGAGATTCCTTGAAGCTACCAGAGTGGGCCTTCTTGGAGTCGTTGTGCAAACGTTGTGGCACTGTCTTGCCATCTGTACTTGATTGTTCAATCAAACTTGCATGGAACTTTTTCAAATTCTTTTTCTTTTTGTTTTTGAGATTTTTCTGTTTGTTGGACTTGTCCTCGGACTGCATAGAGTTGAAACACATCATGCACTCGATCTCAACTGCTGCGGCCTGCATATCTTCAAAGGAAGGCGCTGCAGTGAAAACATCATTGTCATGCATGGACTCAGTCTCTAACTCCACATCAAAAGTGACACCCTTGACATTCTCAGGAGCGTCCAAGGTGAAGTTGAGATAGTCCTCAACATCGCCATTGGCCATCATGGCATGGTTCCCCTCTGAGGGGTCACAAACTCGGCATCCGGATCGTCGATCTGAGCTGCTTCCTTGTTCTTGCGCTCTTCCACCACTGACAGGAGCTTGGCTTTCTCCTCTTCGGTGAGGTAGCCCATGAGCTCGGTCTCCTCCTTCTTGACCAGCATGTCCTTGGTGGATGAGGCACTTGGATCCATCTTCAAGGTTTTCTGGTAGCGATGTTCGAGGGCCATCGCCTGCTCTTCCAGATGCATCAGCTGATATTTGAGACCGGAGATCTTTTGACCCGTCTCCACCAATTCCAGCAGCAGTTCGAAGAGAGCACGATTGGGCAATTTGCCCTGAGGACGAAGATCCATCTCCAGCTGGTTCATCACATTGGTCACCAGCTTCATGTCGAGCTTCTGCACATTCTTGCCCAGGCTGCTCACTCGGGGAACATATGAAGTCCGAAGCCCGCAAATTCCGCAGTGCTTCCACAGGCCGTGGTTGTTGGATCCGGTCTCGAAGCTCCCGTGCTTGTTGAAACAAGGCCAGCACTTTGGTGAGCATCGGGGATCTTCCGGATCTGGTCCCCGTTCGCGAGGGTGATCCAAGGGCGCAGCCGCCTTGGACTTGGTCGCCATGAGTCACAGACGAGGTGATGTCAGAACCTTGAGGGTCTTGAGGACCAGGTGCTGCTGAGAATGGCGCAGCTTGTTGAATGGCCAAACGACGGTGCACAAATGAGTCAAAAAGAGTTCTCCTACTGTCATCATCTTTGATACCATGGTTTCCAGAAAAAACTGCAAAAGACCCATGTTGTTGGTGCATCGCTAGTTCAAACCAAGGCCACTCGGAATCCCCAGGCACCTCGGCAAAAGACTCTGCTGTGAGCTGCTGCAACATCGCAGCCTCAGAGTCAGCCGTGTTGCCAAACATGTAGTTGACAATGTTCACCATGAAGTGACCCTTGAAGTTCTGTTCCATCTTGTAGGGTACCGGTTGAGGATCGTTACCATGAACTGCATGACCATCACAAAAATCTAAGATCAAACCAGTTTTGCGTAAATGATCCATGCCAACCAGAATAGGGACCAACATATCCTCAGTATACCATGACTCATAAAATTCAGGGGGGTTCTCCAAGACGTACATCTCAAAACTGCGATATGGTGTAGTTGATGATGTGACCACAGCATGATATAGTGCTTGACCCCATTTCCCAGACCCATAGCGAAAGAATGGTCGCCGCTCATAGTTTAGCTCAACCAATAGTGAAGCATCAAAGGCACGCAAATGGGAAATGAGCTTCTTTGCTGAAGCTTCAGGACCAGCAGAAGCAGTGGCACCGCAATCCAACATTCCATATCCCAGTGGAACAACCGTTCGAGGACCAGTTGAAGGGTTTTGAATCGTCTCCATCATTTCCATAGGGTAATAGTCCATATTGAAGTCCATGCCGTACATGTTTACTGAAGGCTTTGACTTACCCTTTTGTTTCCCTTTACCTTTTGACATTGCAAAACCATCATACGGCCAAGAACCATATGCCACATTGGCCATACCATCTTTGAACTTCCCTTTGAACCCTTTTCCCCCTTTTGTCCTGTTGGTCAAAAAGGCGTCGAGTTCAGCCTGAGACAGATGCTTGCCAGAGCCCTTGCGCAAGGACGGATGACCTCTGTCAGGACAATCTTTCTGGAGATGGGGTCCGCCACCAATGAAACATCCACTACCCTTACCAGATGATGAGCTACCAGATTTGCCAAAACCACGGTCACGGCGCAGATTGGCTGTGGCTTGCTGCGCTTGCGACCATGTTCGTCGGGCCTCCATCGCAAGGACTTCGGCTGCACGCTCAGCTTCAAGAGCATCTTTCATGGCATCATCCGGTTCTTCATCCAAGGCAGGAGACTCATCAGCATGGTGAGCCTGAGCTTCCCAATCATCCCAATGTCCAGAATTCCAGTCATCAGAGGGCCAATCGCCTTGCCAAGCTTGATAATTGTCATAGTTCCAGTCATCATCATAGGAACCCTCAGTCCAAAAATGTTGATGATGAGATGGAAAGGCCGTAGACGTCCACTTACCTGCACCCATCTGTTCATCCCATAAAGTTTGCAAAGCATCAGACACACTCAAATAGTCCAGTTTGTTGTTGGTTGTAGCTAAGACATCACGCCATTCATCAGAAGATAACGAAGCAGCTACCAACAACCGCCATCCCCTCAAAACATCGAGAATGAAGGTATCCATAGGACTCAATGGTTCCGGCTTGACAGACTTCTTTGGTGAAATAGATGCAGTATGATGGACACTCCTGGCAGGGGACGGATCGGGATCAGCTGGAGCACTGCGACGCCCAGGATCAGATTTCGTCTCAGATTGCGGCACTTGCTCATACTCAACCGCATCAGGACGATGGTCAGCGGCTTCGCCATCCGGCTCAGAACCACGATCCGACCAGCGCTGCCATCCACGCCAATCATCGCGACGTTGCCAATGTCGCCAATTGTCATCCTCATCCAAGGAGCCAGTCAACTCCGGCAGGTCAAAGATACGCTCTGCAGGGTCTATGCCATCACGCTCATCCTTGAGCTGCAGAAGGGCTTCTTGGAATTCTTCGAAGCCAAGGGTTTCCCTTACCAAGAATTGACCAATGGTTTCATTGGGGCGCTTTCTGAATCCAAAATACTCATTCATGATTGCAGCAGCATTAGGAAGGGACCTTCTGACCAGTGGAGAGGACGCTAATCTCCTCAGTAAAAGTGTCACACCTTGCTCGCCATCAAATTCCCTTTGGGACCATGACATCGCTAACAGTCGTGCACTTCCAGTCAAACGGCTAATCAGTTTGCTAGCTGTATAGCGTCTTTGCGAGGCTTTCGTCGAACCAACAAACCAACCCACTTCCTTACAGTATCTCCTCCATGTTCTATTGGAACCATCCCAGGAAGGAATCGCAGCATCACTTTTCGCTTGTTGCGAAGACATGACCACCACGGAGCTACGCAGGGAGCAAACGGCTCTGGAGCGAACACCGTCGCTCCGCTACCAATGCAGGTAGCCGGCAGCGACTGCAATCCAAAAAGATAGGTTCCAAAATTGTAGATGCGACCAAAGATTAATGTTATGAATGATTCCCCTTGAGGGAGCAAAACACCAGTTCCAGCCTCCTTCTCAACCAAGTTCCCAAGCCGACTCTTCGGCTAAGCGCACAGGTGACTCTTCACCTTTTTCACATGGCCGCACCACGTAACGGTTCAAGGGGCCCCTGGTTTTGGGCCACACGCCAGGCAAAAGCATGCATCAAGAGTTCACCTGAGAGACAAGGGCATTGGATTGAATTAAAGAATCACTGGATGAAATCTGATGACTTGCAGATACCCCAATTTTGACCCACAGGCGTGTAAGCTCTAAGACTCTAAGCTCTTAAAGCAGGCCAGACACTTTGATGTGTCGCGACAGTGACGTACTAGTAGTACGTCGCGTTTGAAGAACCAAACCGCGCAGCGAAGTGAGACCAACAAGGATGCCTTCAGGACCACCGAAATTCGGTTCACTGGTACCTTCGTGGTTTCAAACATGTATGATCCCGGTCGCCACTGACCAACATTTTTTTCCACGGGGGGTGGCTCAACCACCAACCAGCTCACTTTGAATCACCAAACTCTTCCGGATTTCGGGACCGTTTGGGCCTTTCCAAAACCGCTTGGCCTAAGGGGTTTATGGAGCCGCCGGACCTGAAGTTCAAGCCTTGAGGTGGGTGGGACCCCAATTGCACATCCCCATCCCAAATTCTGGTCATGTTTTAGAAATGAAAGCACTTTTGATTTGTTGGTATTCTGGTTTTGTTTTAGACACTCCATTTGAGTTGGAAATTATGTGACATTATGACTTGACATGATGATGGGATAAGGTCATGATTCACAGTGGCATTTGTATGATGATACATCAAAGCAAGATCTTGCACACACACACAAAATATGCAATCCGTATTGCGCGTATGCGTATGCATTTAGCTGTGCTTGCTACGTGGCCTTACAATGGTCTCACAAATTGCTGTGGTGGTTTTGACGTTTCTTTCCAGAGCTTTTGCATACCAAACATGTTTTTTTTCCTGTTTGGATACAACCAGCACTTGATGCTCGCGGCAGGGTTCAGACCGATGGTAGACGTGTGGTCACAGCTCATTGCGATAGTGGCTTGGAATGCATCAATTGCTGCTGAGATCTGCTGAGCTACATTCGACACGTTCGACACATTGTGGCAATGGACAATTTCAGGATTTACATTTCTTGGATGGTCATTGGATGGCCATTCGCCAGAAACCAAACTGGGTTTTGCATGGAACGCACAAAGATGACAAGACTAGATGCTGGCTGCTGGTTGAGGGGTGCACAAGCGGATTCACGAAGGAAGTTGAGACTAGGCACCACCTTTTAGGATTTTGTTTAATGCAGGGGCCCCAGACCAAAACAGGTCACTGCCATGCCATTACCTGGGGTCATCTGGGGTCACATTATCAGTTGCATGGGGAAAACAAGTCCATGAGGGGTTCATCCCAGATCGAAGCCATGAACATCAGGTTCTGGAGAGGACATATACAGAAGGTTTGACAAATCAGCAGCATAAGCAGAAGTTATAAGATGTGCCCATTCTTTTCGTGTTGCTAATGCTCATCTGAAACCGTGGTGAAATGACCAACACTCATGGCCGATTCGCTTCCACAGGTACTTACAAGCAAAGAACTGCTTCGTAACACAACTATTCCATACTATATAAACTATTTTTTCTTAACCGAGACACTCCAGTTTTAGACCTTATCAAACTATAAGATGTACCTTAATTGAGATGCATATCAATCATAATATAAGTATATATATATAATTATATAGTTATAGTAGGTTATAGTTTCCAAGTTACCCAACAACCCAACATCCTCAAGCCTCCATCAATCCCAAGCGAGCAGCTGCAGGTTTCATCTTCTGGGACTTGGCCTCAGCGCTTCCCACGCGGATCCTGCGCGAGGCCACGACCCCAAGGAAGGCCGCAGCGGCAGTGACGTGCCTGGCGTTCTCCGGGGATGGCCATATGTTGGCTGCTGGAAGCTGGGATGGAGGGATGGGATGGTGGGATGGCCACGTTGGGAGTAAAAAGGGATCCCAAGATGTCAAGTTTGATATATCCCCAAGATTTGTTGCTTTTTTTTGGCATATCATGGTATATCCCATTATATTCCGATGTTTGTTGGTTATATCCACACCTTAATAACTCATGGTTGCTGATTGGATCCCACCATCCACTGCTGGTTGTTCCAGGTGGATGAAGGGGAGGTGGAACCAAGGTACCCGGCACGTTTCTGGACAACTAAGTTTTTTTTTCTGCAAAATTTACCAGGAAACCTAATCTACATAGACCATAAGAGTTTCCTTCATGGTTGGCTGCAAAATAACCATTTAATAAATCATGTGGAATAGAGGCACAGTCCGCAAAACCAACTCCATGATGATCGTTAAACCCCGATTGTATTTCTGGGGTGCTATTAAGCCTTCAGAAAAACATCATTGGTTGGTGGATTTGTTACGTCATAGTGGTTGGCCAACAGGTATCCTCGTCATTGTTGAAGATCAACATATTCATGTTTAGCTCCACTAAACCATGTTAAATTTGGCAGTCATGGATTGTCCACTAAACCATGTTAAATCTGGTAAGATGTTGGTTTCCAGTTACCAAGTTCATAGGTTTTTTTTTCAGATTGAACTGATCACCCCTAAATCAGGGACATTATACATCCCCCATTTGGCAGCAAATGGTCAACAAGCCTGGTCAACAAGCCTGGTCAACAAGCCTCCAAGAACTCAGTCATGTCCCTTTGAATTGGATTCTAACCCAACAGTTGCAGGAACGAGCTACTGAGTGAGATGATCCTGCAAGTTCCAGTTTATAGGACCTATAATTTTATAGGTGGATATGTATAGATATGTAACATCATGGAGATTATATCGCTGGTTCTGTCACCATGGTGATACTGTAGATACCCGTGAAAATTAAACCCAATTGCATCCCAGAGTGACAACAACACTTTATCACTATTTTAGTATTGGATTTGATATGCCTTTTCCAAAATCGGCCATTCTTTTGGTGGTTGAATAGCAACCAACCACCTACAGCTGTTCATCCTCAGTTACCTAAGCCCTGAATCCCTGAAGCCCTGAAGCCTAGGCCACGCCGATGGCAGGTTGACTCTGCTGGACCTCCGCGCGCTGCGCACGGGCGAGAAAGGCGCCTCCTCGACCCATGCGGCGCACCGAGGTGCAGTGCAGGCGCTGTGCTGGAGCAAGGCGAAGACCAAGCAAAACAACGAGACTTGGCGGTCCAGAGATGTTGGGTAGAAAAAACAATCCATGGATAGTTTTTTTTTGCAAATCGGTAGGCATGGATTTGTAAATGGAAATGGATAGAAACCATTAGAAACCCACATTGGGGCTGAAACTCATGAATCACTGACATATTGGCTGGGTTTCAGCCACGGTTTGGATTTGAAACGAAGTTGCAGAACGGGAAGTGCTGGCACCTGCATTTGGGCCAAACTGGACCCCAGAAGAGCGGTTGACAATCCAAGTTAATCATGTTTCTTGGGGATCTTAAGGTTTAATTCTGCGATCTTTATAAATGCTTATTAGTGTAAGGATGTAGAAGTATAAGGCAGATTAGGGACTTCCGGAGTTTGTATTGCCAATGTTTTCCATGTGTCATGGCCAAGGATGTGCTCTTCTCATCCTCCGGATCTCACTTGCTGATGCGGGAACTCTCTGGGTTTCACGGCTGCAAAGGCCCGGCTCCGGATTGGGTCAAGGCAGATGATCCACGAGGGTATGGGTGATCAATGGCACAGCCAATTTCACAAACCATCCCGAAATGATTTGTCGTTTTATCATTGGAGCATACTAATTATCATAAACCCATGAACTCGGAGATTTTGAGGTGATTTCTTACAGTAGACAGTTCCATCCATTTTGAATGGCCGATAGCTTTCACTGTTCAGGTCCGGAGTGGTGATTTCTTCGGGTGAGCCATGTGGCTTTCGTGGTTATTCAGGTAGGTTATAATATACCCATGGAACGGGGCCCGACCATACACTTGCACCAGAATTGGATGATGGTAAAATTCACAAGAACCCTTTAAAAATGATAGTGATAATTAAGTGATAAACAATAACCATGGTTTCCTGTATATAGTTTTTGCCTTAAAACCATCCACGGGTCCACTTGAAGTTTGTGGCTACACGTACTCAAGAAGTGATGCATTCCTTCTATTCAGAAATCTGGAAGGAATCAAGAACCGCAGCCATGGAATGTACTAGAAACAATCAAGCATCCCAACATATTCCAAACTGTGCGCAGTGATTTCATTTCAATACATCCATCCTTACCTGCGATGATGATCCCCCAGTGGCTCTCCTATTTTTTCCATGTTTTTCACCACCACATAGTCATCCACGCAGGAATAGGTTCACAAGTTTCCCCATCGGGGACCCAGGTTTCGCCAAGTTCAGAAAACCGATGTCAAGCTCGCGATGGACCACGTGCTTTGCTGCCACGCGACCGTCGGGCATACCTTGGTCCTAGGGACATCACTCTGAGGATTATCCTGAGAATTTGAACTTGAAAAACTACAACGATGGGCCCCCTACAAAACATACTGGGGTCTGAACCTTTTTTTTGACTTGTGGAAAAACCTAATGATGTGGCGTATAAAATTGTTTAAATATACTGGGGGCCATTCACTGCAGGGTGAACAATTCTGGGCAGAAATCAGGTGCGATTCCTGGGATGATCCAAAGTGAATCATGGAAAATTTTGGGCCAAAGAAGCCTTCAAAGCCTGGGTCTCCGTGTGAGCAGTGGCAAAAATGCGTTCGCAGGATATGGCCGGCCCGTGTGCAGCCGGAAACAAAGATCCGGTCATCAAAGGTGGTGAGCTGGACCCCGAACGAAACGGAGGTTAGCTTGGAAAATCATCGAACTATTTCTGGAGGGTTTTCCATTGCTAAAGCCGTACCCCAAAGGATCAGCAGCTCAGGGTCTGATCGATTGCAGGAGGATCTTCAAACTGCTGAACGACCCTTCGTCGGGCTGTGCTGCGCAGTACCGGACCCAGATTGCAATCACCTGCTGGTGGGTTGTTGACTTGAAACCAGCCATGTGAAGTTCCGTGTTTTTATCTGAGCCGAGCCCGCTAGAGATTTTCACCAGTCCTTGGGTGCCACTTCTTAGCCATGGGACACCGATTCAAGACGAAAATTCAGCAACGTCTGCATGTTCTGAAGAGTCAAACTCAAACATCCTGGAACAAATTTCAACTAACATCAACCAACCGTAACTAATATATATATATATATATATGTATACATAGGCTTGTCCTGGCTTCTGGAACTGCGGCAGCAGTTACGCACACGCGGGGTGGGGGTGGGGTGGGGTGGGGTGGGATGTTTTAACGTTCATGTGAACTTGCGGCAGCAGTTGATGCTACGCACAGCGGGGTGGGGTGGGGTGGGTGGGATGTTAACGTTCATGTGAACTTGCGGCAGCAGTTGATGCTACGCACATGCGGGGTGGGGTGGGGGGTGGGGTGGGATGTTAACGTTCATGTGAACTTGCGGCAGGATGTTAACGTTCATGTGAACGGGACAAGTTTTACCAACCTAATTCAGGTTTGCGCGGTTCCAGAAGCGGGGACGAGGATGATGATGATGATGATGATGATGCTGATGATTATGATGATGATGATGATGTGATGCTGCTGATGATGATGATGATGCTGATGATGATGATGATGTGATGCTGCTGATGATGATGATGATGCTGATGATGTGATGATGATGATGATGATGACGATGATGCTGATGATGATGTTGATGATGATGAGGATGATGATGATGAAAATGACCCAAATGAAACTTGTAAATTCCGGGACGAAATTTCGTCCCGGAATGGACAAGTTTTCCCAACCTAATTCAGGTGGTCCGCAGTTCCAGAAGCGGGGACGAGGCTATATATACATATATATATATACGTATATATATATACCATACATAAATAAATAAATTGATAAATGAATGAATACATCCATAAAAAATGGGTAATCAAATGAATGAATAGATACATATAATCTGGGTAAATTATAACGACCTCACTGCGACCGCACTGGAAATCATGGTTAGTAAGGGAAATCATCCCCAAATGGCTTTAATTCAGGTTAGTGAAATATTATAATTTACCCAGATATAATAGACACCATATATTATATACCAACTCAAACAGATATAAATATAAATATAAATACATATAAATACAAATATAAATATAAATGAATATATATATATATATATATATATATATGTATATATATATATATATATATACATGAATGGTGTTTTTGATCCAGAAAAAACTCGATGAGCCCCAAAAAAACATCGCCCAGGTGGGCCTCATATTTGTTGACCTCTGTGATCCTCCTAACTGCCGTGGGACTGCTCAGGGATCCCGGCGAAGACGCCTGGGATGATTTGTCGATGTGGGATACCAAGGGCTACCAATGGCTACCATATTTTCAGACCCTGGATGTCAGGGAATTGCCAATTTTTTTTTTTTGAGATCTCGGTTTTTGGAGGCCCATACTTTGAAGATCTTTGAAGTTTGGAAGATGATCGCACCCTGGCTCACCCCTTTTCCGGCGCCCACATGGGTTCAAAAGCCGCAAGTTTCCAGGGAATATTTGAGGAATAAACACCGTTCACTACCAATCTACCAATCTACCAGCAACATGTTGGTGACTGTGGACAGTTCACCTCGGTCGCCAGATCACGATGCTCTTGGAATCGATGCCAGAATTCAGCACGACACCAGATGCATGTCGCTCGCCGTGGGAACGGCGCCCAGGTCTTTCCGAGTGATGGGCAAATAGGTACCCTCCAAAATCAACCATGGCTGGAAAATCTACGAAATGTAGGTTTTCATGGGAGAATCATCGAACTAAATCTATGGGGAATTTTCCATTGCCATGTTTGATTACCAGAGGGACCCAGGTTGTGTATGAGCATGAAACATGAGGAATGATGAGTTAGAAATTGGAGGTTGTTCCACGAACACAGACCATGGACAGTTGACGGCTGGGCCGCAGGAGGTTCACCATGTAAGAATCATATAGCCATCCCAAGAAAAACTGATCATAAGATATAATGATAAGTATAAATCACCATCAAGACAATAGGCGAATACGAGTTCTATCTTTGTGTTGGGGGGACTTACTTTAAGCTATCCTTTGACCATAGTTTATGTGGGCTGCATCCCAACTTTTGTTCAGAAAGATAACCCGAACTGCAGTTCTACTTTCATTCACAAATCCCATTAACTAGTGTGATATATGTACCATAGACCCAACAGTCATGTTAGTTATCTAACAACTATGTTCATTATTTATTTAAATTTACTTAAACTCCCATAGTTATACCATGTTATACCCACTAATCTATCATTATCACCCCAGCTATCGCACAATTCTTTCCCATAGTAATCCTCCAGTAAAAACCCTCAACTGCACAGCGGTTTCCAGGTCAATTGGTCCTCACCATTGAGAACTGCCGTCCGAGACCCTCCGACGCGTTCCTCGTCATGACATGGACTCAACTTCTGGATTTGATTATGGGGATATGATATATATATATAGGATGCACCAAAAAGATAGAGTTTGCTATTTCCAGGATGGCACCAAACATGTTGTTTTCTCCATATTTCCAGGCTTCAAACTTTTCAGCATCTTTTTCGGGAGTTGCTGTAACCATCTACTATAGGGTTTTAGCATCAACATCTATGTATAAAACCAACATGAATGGTGATATGTCATGGGAATTGACGGGATATATAATCAACAACAATATATTTTACAGACATGTTGGTCATTGTTTTATCATTACGAGGGGGACAGAATGGGGATAAAGTTGCAATGATATTATTATCTAATGCGGATATAAGCATCATTGATAGGCTTTGAACGTGCTTTAACATGTTTTAAGCATCAAAAAATAGGACAGTAGTGATACATTTAACATTAAGGTTGGGGAAAAAACACCAGTTGATGAGATGCCCCCTGCGGGGGGTTTAACCCTAAGTATGGGGATTTCCATAAACGGGGATACCCTAAAATCGATGGCTAATAATGGAACATCCTACATATATATATATACACATAATTTTATATGTATAGGTATCAAACTTTCGGGATATGCTTTTGATATATGATGGTGGGTCGATGATGGGAAGCCGGTTACACTACATAGTATATTGATATGTCTTGGATTGTCACAATCGGAGAGCTGGGAATCCACTAAGCAGCCATCATAAGGGATTTTTCCAGAGCTTTTCGACACTGCGCAATAGGGGTGCCCAATTTTGGAGGAGAAATCCAGCATGGGTGGAATCATGATTTCAGCCTGCCTAAGCAAGAACGGATTGACATTTAGAATGTGTGTTTCATTTCAGACTGCATGACTTGCATTTGCTCTCAGAATACAATTGTTTGCTCCTGTGTGTGATTGAATCCTGTAGTGATTTGCATGTCCCTGCAGGTTCCGGTGCACATTTTCTCATTGGCTACATTGCCACACAGTGCTAGATGACTGTTTCAGATTTCAAGGACAGTGTCCTGCAGTGAGCCTCACGTGTGGTGTCCCCTGAGGTTTTATTACATCGAGTTTGCAGCTTGGTTCAAGCGTACGTTGACTGAAATACTTGAGACCCACAAACGTATTGAAGGTTGCGGCCCACAAGTGGTTCTGCCCAAAAGTCATTGACCTTGTTGGAGGTCGGTCTCATGGAGTGATTTCCATCCCTATGCCTGGGTCAACATCGAAATTGACACCCTCTGAGGGGCGTATACAGGTGGCCATGAACATACGGAATACCAGCCCTGTCTTTCTAGGGGACATCAAAATCCTGAAACCACTGAATCTGTTTCTTGGGTGTAGGGTCCAAGTAGGGCCTAGGGTCCAAGCATTTTTGATCCATTGCCAGTGTTCAACCAACCTCGGGAAAGCTATGTGCCAGGGTGATGGTATGACCAGGGGCCCACTATATCGACGTGACATGCTGTGATGTGTTCAAAGTTGTTGGTCAAACTGGTCATTTCTTCAAAAAAATCAGGCTGCCCATAGTAACATCATGAAACTCCAACACACACACACACATATATATATATATATATATGTATCATACATAAACATTATTATACATCTTTATATATCGTTACAGATCATTACATATCATTATGTATCACTATATGTCATCGTATATCGTTATATATCGTTATACATCATTCATTATATTATAATATATCGTAACATCTAGCTATCTATCTATCTATCTATCTAGCAAGTTATCTTTCTATCAAACTGTCTATCTAAATGTGAACCTATCTATCTATCGATCTATCTATCCATCCATCTATCCATCCATCTATCTATCCATCTATCTATCGATGTATCTATCCATCCATCCATCCATCCATCTATCTATGTATCCATCTAGCTATCTATCCATCCATCTATCTATATACAAAGAACTATCGATCTATCGATCTATCGATCGATCTATCTATCTATCTATCCATCCATCCATCCATCTATCCATCTGTTAATCTACCGATCTATCAATCTATCGATCTATCTATCCATCAGTCTATCTATCCACCCATCCATCTATCTATTCATCCATCTATCTATCCATCTATCTATCTATCGATCTATCTATCCATCAATCCATCCATCCATCCATCCATCCATCTATATATGTATCCATCCATTTATCTCTGTATCCGTCCATCTATGATCTATCCATCCATCTATCTATCCATCTATCTATCGATCTATCTATCTATCTATCTATCTATCTACCATCTATCCATCTATCCGTCCATCTTTCTATCTAATCTAATCTAATCTAGTCTAGTCTAGTCTAATCTAATCTAATCTAATCTATCCTATCTATCCTATCTATCCTATCTATCCTATCCATCCTATCCATCCTATCCTATCCTATCCTATCCGATCCGATCCGATCCGATCCAATCAATCGATCGATCGATCGATCTATCTAGCTAGTCTATCTAGTCTATCTAGTCTATCTAGTCTATCTAGTCTATCTAGTCTATCTAGTCTATCTAGTCTATCTAGTCTATCTAGTCTATCTAGTCTATATAGTCTATCTAGTCTATCTAATCTATCTAATCTATCTAATCTATCTAATCTATCTAATCTATCTAATCTATCTAATCTATCTAATCTATCGATCTATCTAATCTATCTAATCTATCTAATCTATCTAATCTATCTAATCTATCTAATCTATCTAATCTATCTAATCTATCTAATCTATCAAATCTATCAAATCTATCTAATCTATCTAATCTCTCTAATCTATCTAATCTATCTAATCTATCTAACCTATCTAACCTATCTAATCTATCTAATCTATCTAATCTATCTAATCTATCTAATCTATCGATCTATCGATCTATCGATCTATCGATCTATCGATCTATCGATCTATCTACCTATCTACCTATCTATCTATCTATCGATCTATCGATCTATCGATCTATCGATCTATCGATCTATCGATCTATCGATCTATCGATCTATCGATCTATCGATCTATCGATCTATCGATCTATCGATCTATCGATCTATCTGCCTATCTGCCTATCTATCGATCTATCGATCTATCGATCTATCGATCTATCGATCTATCGATCTATCGATCTATCGATCTATCGATCTATCTACCTATCTACCTATCTACCTATCTATCTATCTATCCATCGATCTATCTATCTATCTATCTATCTTTTCATGCATATACTATTTTCATTTAATATATAAATGCGGAGGTTTCCATCATCATCTTCACCATCGACTACGTGCTACGGGTGGCCACCGCCAGCAGTATGGAACCGCATGAGCTGGGGGTGCTGCACTTAGATGCCCCGGGCCCCGTGGGAGAGCCCTGGGGCCATGGGAAGGTGATTTTCAAGGCATAAAACTGAGGATAACCCAGCTATGACTGGGGATATCCAGGATATATCTATATATTATATATGTTTATCATATAATATATATATATATGATAATAATAATAGTATAAGCAAGTTATGATATGGTTTGCCCAAATACGTTTCCTACGATGCCCCCCCAAGTTACAATAACGACTCAGCGATTTCTAGATCCCGACTCGACTCTTGAGGGGGTATAAGATGTATAAGGATTTGGATTGGTTTTGTTGATCCTCCCTTTTTGTGACATGTTTTTGTTCTTTATTTCTGTGGAAAAAAAACATTTCTTGTTGGTGAAATCTCTATATTTGTTGGTGGAATGCTTCGTGAACCAGATCTGTGGATGGCAGGTGCAGTATGTGGGCGAAAAAGAAGTCCCTGGATGGAAAGCGACTCTCAGAAGCTTGGCTTTGTCTTAGAATATGGTACCCAACAAGTCCAGTGGTTTATCATCAAGAATTCCCAGCAATATGGTTATTTGGGGGCATAAACTTATAAACCCAACTTGGCTAGGTTTAGAAAGTGATAGTAAATCTGTATTGAGACATGCCAACAAGTAGAATAATGCCAGAGATGACGCCATCATTTGGACACAGATAGGTTTGAAACCAAGAAACATTGGAATCTACTGGGTATGCTCATGGCGTTGCAACTGACTATAACTGGGGGTAACTACGTGAGGCGTGAGGAGTTGAGTAGGATTCTGGGGTCCGAGCCCGAGCCCCATTCATTGTTTCTTCACCTGTCCAGCAAAGGATATATCACGCAGTGGCTGAACCTGGTAGACCTTTGTGCTATTGTTCCTGGGCAGACATGCTGCAGCTGGGGCTTGGGGGGGCTGGTTTGGAAGGACACTGGAGCCCAGGTTTGGGCAACGGGAAGCATGGGGGGTTCATGCGATTGTCGGCATATCCTAAACTTGGCATACCTGAAGTTCCTCAGTTCATGTTTGGAGTTTTGGGCCGATACTGGCGAAGGCGTCTCCAAATCCTTTGGCAAGGCAGAGCAGGTTATTGATATTCATTGATGTCTTTATTGGTGATATTCCAGTTTCCTTCGGGTCCCAAAGATGTGGGCGCACTGAATTAACACTTGTGAATGTACAGCCAGCCATTGATACTGTTCCAAGGGAATCAGGGATTCGAATTCCTCTGGTCTGCTTGGAAGGTACCCTTTTATTTGGAGATGGCGGGCTTGCAATTGGGAAGTTCTGCTGTCATTCGCACCTTGGCTCCAGGTCCAAGTCGTTGTGAAATGAAACAGTAGGTCTGAAAAAAAGTGGACCCCGAACATCAGTTGATGGTCTTCAGTGGGAAGCATTCCGGTTGGCGTGTCTTGGTCTCACCTGGGTATCCTCTTGGTATGGGACATACTCAAACGCGCTCGCAGGCGTGCTCCGTTTGATTCGAATTTTCCGTCTACTCAAATCGCCGAAGATGCGAAATTGTGTGGACATGTCTCCTGGCAGGTGAAGGATGGTCATGTGGGGATGATCCCACTGGGAAGTATCGGTGTCAGGAAAGGGAAAGGGGGACTTGTTAGGTAACCACCTGAACTGAGAGTGCCCATAGTGCCCATTAGTGCCCATAGTGCCCATAGTGCCCAGAGTGCCCATAGTGCCCATAGTGCCCATAGTGCCCATAGTGCCCATAGTGCCCATAGTGCCCATAGTGCCTGTGCCCAGGATTGTGGATATCGTGAAGGATGCTTTACCTGGAAACTTGTCTGAGCTCGAGAGTACAGGTCATAATTTGACGGCCATTTTCAGCAGTACCCCGTCCCAAGTTTACCCCATATCCAGTTGAAGATGTGGTTTCCATACCTGGATAGCCCCACTTCATCTCAGCGTGTTTGACTAGTTGTATCCCCAGTTGTTGCTACAGTGTAGATGTGATATTCCGCTTCTTAGAGCGGAGTCCACAGTATCACCTGTTTCGACTGGTCATGTTTCTCGCTTTGCTGATTGTCTATGGTCATGGTTTAAGTCGCTGGAAATAGCAGAAGTTGGGCAGTTGTCATAATTTTTACAGTAGTTTGCTAGCTGGACTGGACTCTCATATTTCACCCTGTACTTACACACAATGCACATATACTATATACTACTGTAAAAACACGTAATTACAACTATATAATACTATATGAGCTACAGCCAAAAATTAGGTTAATGGAGAGTAGTATTCGAGACATCCTATTTTTTGGAAATTGAGCTGGGGCTTGGAAACCGATAATACATTCTTCAATAAACGATAACATTTACTTATATACCAAAACCTGAAAAGCGATAATGCACTGTTCAAAAATTGATGACTTGGAGCTATATACCAAATATTGACCGTGGCCCATACAATATATATATAATTATATGTATACATGATGTAGTTGTATATATGATTATATGATTATATGCTTATATGCTTGTATGGTACATAATATGCATACATACTCTCCAGAGATCAGTATGCTTTAGCCCACGATGAGCGCCCCACAGGAATCTTGTCGGTGTTCTCGCTGACCGTGCTGGTGTGTGTCCTCTTTGCGTAAGGGTCACAGAACGTGGATGTTGCGCCAGAAGATGGGTCATCAAAGCAGCATTCGTTTAAACACACATATATATATGGTTACACTATGTATGTATATGTATACATATCAATACATAATTGTGTATATATGTATGTATATATATATATATATACACATTATACACATAGGCTATGGTAGATCGTAGATATTGGCAGATTCAATCATCATGTTTCGCATATGGGCGTCCCAAAGTTGGGATACTGAAGTCAGCAGCACCTCACTGGCTTGAAACAGTCACATCCTCATTTTGGTTTAGATGTCACCAAATTCTTGAAGCTTCTTTCTGAAACTCATGACCAAAGCATTGGGATATGACATCTAAACATTAAAGTGAGTAAAGTGGGTAAAACAATAATAACCATCCCCCAAATCACCATAGGTGGTATAATCCATTCCCAAATGGGTGGTTTATGGCATTGTTTTACCCACATTATATCTCAATCCCAATTCTTAGGTAACCGTCATATCCTCCTTTACCGAGCTGCCATGGGCACCACAGGTCCTGCATCTACTTCGCTGAAGGAACGCATTACTCAGTGGAGCATTTTCGGGACACGCCTGGGGGTCCCAGGTGTCCAGGTGCTATGGAAAGGTTGGGAAAGGTGATGACCCAGACCGCCCTGAATGGTGTATAATTTCAATATAAGATATATGATATACTTTGGATTTCCAGGATGATTAGAAACTAATCATCATACATTGTATACATAATAATACATAATAATATATATATATATACATTTAGAGAGACGGAGAGAGAGTAGTGCAGGATGAGAGCTCCAAATCTTGGGAGCGTAGCCACTGCTGTGAGGCATCCTTATGGTGCATACATCAGGCAGGGCAGCACCGTTTTGGCGCTTTTCGCGGTGAAACCTGCAGTAGATGGCAGTACAACCAGCAGACGTTGGGGTATGACACAATATACGACCATATATATATATATCGATATATATATATAAATATGAATAAAACATGAAACGGCACCATGAAAGATAATATAGCCAATGAATGAACACTGGTTCGTGGTTTCAAAGATCGGTGATTTTTCGTTTGTATTGTTTTCCCGACAAGTTGAAAATACCATTCGCACATTCAGAGGGCTTCAATGCAACGATTCTGCCTTCATTGGATGAGCGAAATTCTGCCCATCCCTACTTTGGGTGCAGCTGTGGTTCTAAATGGTTATAATCATGGTGACAACTTCAGTAACTTGGGATACGAGGCTCCCTATAACTCTGGTGACTCTGGTGTTAATATGGGGGTTTCCAAAAATAGGGGTACCCTAAATTATCAATTTTAATGGGATTTTCCATTATAAACCATCCATTTGGGGATATCCACCATTTTAGAACCCCCCCATATAAACATCCCAGGTACTATATCAGATTGTGTTCCGCAGCTGTCGCAGGCCCACAAAGCTTGGCTATGAGATGGAATTGTCACCCTTCAGGCACCGTTGGAGTTGGAATACAGGGGCTGGCGGACTCACAACGGATCTTTTTCTATTTTTCTATATTTTTCTAAAAAAGCGATCTGGGAAATTTGGTGGAGCAAATATAAATATATATATATATATACACACACCATTATAATATAATATATATACACCATTATAATATAATATATATATATATACAATATTATAATATATAATATATAATATATAATATTGTATATATATAATATTGTATATATATAATATATAATATATAATATAATGTATAGTATGTAATATATAATATATAATATATACTATGATATATAATATGATGTAATGTAATATAGTATAAAGTAATATAATATAATATAGTATATATAATATATAGTATATGATATATAACATATAATAATATAATGTGATATAATATCATATAATTTCAAATATAATATAATATTATTTAATATAATATAATATAATACAATGTAATATAATATAATGTAATATAATATAATGTAATATAACATCATGTAAATTTGAGATAATATAATAATAATATAATACAAATGTATATAATAGAATATATATATATATATATCATTTAATATATATAATATACAATATAATATGATATAATATAACGTAATATTATGTATAATATAATATAATATAATACAATATAATATAATATAATGTAATATAATATAATGTAATATAACATCATGTAAATTTGAGACAATATAATAATAATATAATACACATGTATATAATAGAATATATATATATATCATTTAATATATATAATATACAATATAATATGATATAATATAACGTAATATTATGTATAATATAATATAATATAATATAATATAGCATGATATGATATAATTTGATATAATATAATATAACAAAATAGAATATAAGAGAATACAGCAACATATCATATAATATATATGATATAATGTAATATAATTATATAATAGAATATGATATAATATGATATAAATAAATATAGGATAATGTAATATAGTATCATATAATATAATCGAAGGAAGTTTAGAAGTCAAACTTCCGACAACATGGACAGATGAAAAATTACACGCGATTGTGGCGCGAAACAGATTTCAAAGTCAAAATGCACAAAACACCTCAGCTTCGGAGCACTTTTGGAAGTTGAGATGTCGAAAAAGTGCACGCCGTTGTGGTGTGAAGCACATTTCCAAGTCAAAATGCGCAAAGCACACCAGCTCCGGACCACTTTTGGATTTTGAGATGTCGAAAAAGTGTATGCCGTTGTGGCGCTCAAAATGTACAAAGCACCACATGCTCGGACCACTTTTTGAAGGTTCAGATGTGGTTTTGCGTGGCAGGCGCATGGGATTCTGCACCTTGCCAAAAGTGAGCAAAACGTGAGGGTTTTGTAGCATTTCCAAAAACGATGGCAGGCATGGGACATTTGAAGAGGATCTGCAAAGATGCATTTTCCGTGGCAGGTGCAGAGCTGTTAGGAGGTCCGGGCGCTGATTTCCTGAGAGGGGTTGCATTTTGGAGCATGAGATCTTCAGGTTTGCTAAGATGATTTTGCGTGACAGGCGCAGCACTTCGTATGACCTGGCTTCACTTTTTCGTGGCAGGCACAGTACTTTAGACAGGTGAACTGGAAAAAACGCAAAACGCATTGGTAGGAGGCCGTCAGCTCTGCACTCAACTTTCCATTTCTGAAGGGGGTCTCGCCGGGTTGCTTCGTTTTTGATGTTGTCAACTTTGAAAAATGAAGTCTCGCAGAGTTGCTTTGTTTTTGATGTTGCCATGTTCAGAACTTGAGGACGTCTCGCAGAATTGCTGCGTTTTTGATGTTGCCAAGGTCAAAAATTCAGAAAGTCACGCAGAATAGGTTCGTTTCCAAGCTTGCACGTAGACAGATAAATAGATAGAACAATTACAACTACCACTATGTTAAACTACAGCTACAAGTACAAATACAAATGCAGAGATACTACGCACTACACCAATTACGCTACAACTACAACTACAACATCTTCTACTACTACTCCTGCTCTTCCACTGCCACAATTACTACTACTACTACTACCACCACCACCACCGCCACCACAGCTACAAGTGCAATTACAACTGCGCTACATTACACAACACTGCGCTACAGTTATAAACATACAGTTACATTTTACTACAACTACAACAGCAACTACAATTGCAACTACATTGCGCTGCACTACGCTACACTACAACTGCAGCTGCAACTACATTATTCTACACTAATTACATTACACTACAACTACAACTACACTACTTTTACACTACAGTACAGTACACTACACTACACTAATTACACCACACCACAACTACAACTGCAGCAGCAAGTGCAACTACACTACACTAATTACACTACATTACAGCTACAACTCCACTACGCTACGCTACAACTGCAACTACAGCTGCATACACCACACTACACCACACTACATCCAGCGGTTGTGGTGAGGTGACCACTGCCTGCCATCCGTGCTTCACAGCAACCGACCTCTCCTATAGTTTCCAACTTTTGAAACTTCCGCCACCGCCTTGTGCGGTACTACTGGCACCAGTAGTACCGCACAAGGCAGTGGCGGAAGTTTCAATAATAGGAAACCTATAGGAGAGGTTGGTTGTTGTGAATCACGGGCGAATCCACTGATGGACCGAAAGGTGGTTGGAGTTGCGTTTTCTGGAGTGGTTGCAGTGGTTGCAGTGGTCACCTCACCACAACTGCTGGGTGTAGTGTGGTGTAGTGCAGTTGTAGTTGTAGCTGTAGTTGTAGTGTAGTGGAGTTGTAGTTTCAAGTGGTAGTTGTAATGTAGTGTAATTAGTGCAGCATAGTTGCAGTTGCAGTTGTAGTTGTGGTGTGGTGTAATTAGTGTAGTGTATTGTAGTGTACTGTAGTGTTGTGTACTGTAGCGTGGTATAGTATAGTGTTATCTATCTATCTATCTATCTATCTATCTCTCTATCTCTCTATCTATCTATCTATCTCTCTCTCTCTCTATCTATCTATCTATCTCTCTCTCTCTATCTCTCTCTCTCTATCTATCTATCTATCTGTCTATCAAATCCATCTATCTAATCTATCTATCTATCTACCTATCTATCTATGTATCTACCTATCTATCTATCTATCTGTCTATCTATCTATCTATCTCTCTCTCTCTCTCTGTGTCTGTCTATGTATCCGTCTATCTGCAAGCTTGAAAACGAAGCTATTCTGCGAGACTTCCTCAGTTTTTGAACTTGACGGCATCAAAAACGCAGCAATTCTGCGAGACGTCCTCAAGTTTTGAACATGGCAACATCAAAAACAAAGCAACTCTGCGAGACTTCATTTTTCAAAGTTGACAACATCAAAAACGAAGCAATTCTGCGAGACTTCCTTCAGAAATGGAAAGTTGAGTGCAGAGCTGACGGCCTCCTACCAATGCGTTTTGCGTTTTTTCCAGTTCACGTGTCTAAAGTACTGTGCCTGCCACGAAAAAGTGATACCGGGTCATACGGAGTGCTGCACCTGTCGCGCAAAATCATCTCAGCAAACCTGAAGATCTCATGCTCCAAAATGCAACCCCTCTCAGGAAATCAGCGCCCGGACCTCCTAACAGTTCTGCACCTGCCACGGAAAATGCATCTTTGCAGATCCTCTTCAAATGTCCCACGCCTGCCATCGTTTTTGGAAATGCTACAAAACCCTCACGTTTTGCTCACTTTTGACAAGGTGCACAATCCCATGCGCCTGCCACGCGAAACGACATCTGAACGTCCAAAAGTGGTCCGGAGCTGGTGTGTTTTCTACATTTTGACATCGAAATGTGCTTGGCGCCACAACGGCGTGCAGTTTTTCGACATCTCAACTTCCAAAAGTGCTCCAAATGTGAGGTTTTTTTAGCTTTTTCACTTGCAAATGTGCTTCGCGCCACAACGGCGTGCAATTTTTCATCTCTCATCTGGCCAGCTGGCTCCACACCCGCCGCTTTAGCGAGCCTACTTTTCGACCCTCCGGAGCCACAAATCATTGGAAAAACACATTGTTTCGCGACTTTCCTACCTTTTCGCGCACCTGGATCTTCTTTCTTCTGGGACTTTCTTTTTTGTGATCTTCTTTCTTCTTCTCTTCTCTTCTCTTCTCTTCTCTTCTCTTCTCTTACTCTGCCCATCTCTGCTTTTCATCTGTCCATATTGTCGGAAGTTTGACTTCTAAACTTCCTTCGATAATAAAATAAAATGAAATATAATATAATATGATATAATATAATATATTCAAGTCAACCAGGTGATGATGGGAACCCCCCAAGCACCCAAGATGGTAGACCTTGCCAGGTCGATCTTCCATTCCTTCTGGTGGTTTTTCACCACTGCAACCACTGTTGGATATGGTGCGCCAACTCTGAAGCCGGGGCGAACTGACACTTTTCAATGGGACATCCTCCCAAAAAAGGGGGTTGAATGGGAAAGAATGGGAAAACCATTGCCATGTTTGATTCCTGGGCAGGTTTTGATGCCTTGACACCTCTGGATAAAACAGCTGAGGACAAGCGAGATCCTGTGCACACATGGATACACAGGAACTGAGAGTACATAGATTTGCCCGAAGTATTCTATACCTTCTGTAGATACATGTGAAGGTTTACCAATATTGCTGTGTTAGGCAGGTTTTGAGCCTCCTAGCCCAGGGGAAACGTCTCATTTCGCGATCTTTTCATGGAGATACCGTTTGTTTTCAAATACCCCCTAATATTGAATACACCCGCAAGCGAAACCGTGATTTAGATTGATTTAGTGGATCTTCTGCTATTGGGCCCCCGAAAATTGGGGGACGTTTGACATATTTCGAAATTAGGGGGATGGGATTCCTCTAATCACAGGCTACCCCAGTTGGTCCAGATCTTCGAGTCGTGGTTTTTCTCAACAGCAACGGGTCTGAGGGGACGACTTCCCAACAACTACCCTGGGACGGGTCATCGCGGTGGTGACATTCTATGCCACCTGGTCGACGGGAAGTGGGAGGGAACACCTCGATGGAAACCATGGGCCTGGGGGATTTACCCCCCAGATGTTACCATTTTTCATAGGGAAAACATGGGAATTGAAACCAGTGGATGGAGGGGTTGATATCCTGAAGGGGGAATGGAATGCGCATTCTGCAGCCATGGAGACATCACAAGTCCATGATTATTGGGTTTGCTAATGTACAGTTCATTACAAATTACAAACTAGAAGTAAATGGCCACCAAATGCCACCAAATTAAAATGGAAACATAGGGTTTAGAAATATTTAGGATGGGTTTATATATATATATATATATAACCATCAAACAAGACGACTTAACATTTCATATCATTTCATGGGATTATCCGGGTGAATATCCCCCGAAACGGACGTGGGTCTATACATTTGTTCTGAAACTGAATGACAATATAAATAACATAAATATATGATTGTCCTTTTTTCCTTGATTCAAGCGAGGCTGCCAAGGGTCTTTGAAAAAGTCCAGTTCTCCCATCTCCCAGATCCGAGTTTTATTGTGGATTTTGCTAAGGCCGGCGTTGTGCTAGTTGCCATCATGCTGACGATTGTGGGTTCCGTGGCAGTTGATGGCAGGGTTAAACTACGGAGATCAAAATTCGGGATATCATTTTGGTACATTATGGTCGCTTGAAGATTATTTGGGGTTACATGCCCACTATCTTTTTATCATCATTCATGAGTTGGGAATCCCTAGTAACAGACCGCTATAGTTTATGGAATGATGGTTTTGAACACCACTCAAGGAAGATTTGTAACAAATTAGAGATCCGCCACCCCAGAATAGTGGTGTTGGATGGCGGTTTCCGCAGGTTGCCCAATTTTTGAGAGAAACTTCCACAAGCGCCAAATGTGGGTCATTCCGTTGATCCCACCCTAAAATCGCTTTGGTCGATTTGGTAGTAAAACCATGTCACATTGAACCCATCATTTGGCGGTCCATGTTAGGAGAAGATGTTTCCCGATCCTTTTGGGGAAATCCTCGTTTCATCCTTTTTTTGCAATCATCTCTCGTTTTCTTGGCTCCTTTTTGTTGATTAGATCCTGTAAGTTTTTGTTGCTCAAACCACCAGTTTTTGTTGGTTCAATCCCCATGCGTGACCATCTGAGGTGGTGCGTTCCAGAATCATTACCCGTTACTCGGCCACCTCAAAAATGGCAGTGAAATCGTGGCAGATGAACTACTTCGTCTACACACAAACAGACAAAAAAAGAATCTTGAGTGCCAATCTGGTGTCAACCATACATGATAGTTGGTATAGTGATATATTATGATAATCCTATTATATCATAAACCATATGACAGTTGACAGTACATGACTTAAATACCAATCAAGAGGAAGTTGTTGCGTTGTTGCTTCTGCCTCATTCCATCATCCAGCTTCCGAAGGAGGTGACACTGACTCCAAGCTTCATCCAGCTTGGGTTCTTTTTGGCCCCTGCCAATGTACCAATCCCATATGCTCCATGTATGGTATAGTTGCCTACATTTGGGTGATTTTTAGGGTAAATGTTGGTAACTATTCCATACATGGAGCATTTGGGAATGATATCAAATGGTAAACCAAAACAGATCACCCACAACCCCCTGAAATCAAGTTTGGCAAGTGGTGAGCAATGTAGCCAGCATCTTAGGGTGGTCAAGTATGTGGCGGTTGGTCATTCCAATTCTAACCTACTTGCTGATTATATAATGGAACCCCCCAACGCCAACTCCAACCATCTCCTGTAGTTCGCCCGCAGTTGTAGGTGAACTTAAACGCCAAGAACATATCTGGTATGTCATCATTTTTTGTTTATTTCATCTCCCTTTTTTCAAGATTCTACACCCATGATCGCAAGAATGTGGGGTGCGGCTGAATGGCTGAATATGTTTCCCCAGTGAAACAAATCGCGCGGTGTCCATCGAGTCAGCCTAGGAAGTTTAAGAGGTGGATGGAGAGTGCGGATGCTGGGAGCTAGGCGATCTGCGATGATGTGGCCACGGCATGGGGAACAAAAACCCATCGAGTGCTGGTCGGGGACATGGGGAAATCATGGGGATATGGGATATGCTGATATTTATAGTATAACTATAACATAGTATAACCAACAATGTGATATAATGTGATATTTGGGTGTGTCTCAACAGTGGGGATACCTCAAAATTCTTTTTCTGATGTGGACATGGATGATGAACAATGGGTTTGTGGGTTCCACATTTTGAGACCCCAAACAATGAGGAGTCACAAAGAATTCATTCCAGGTTCTGGTAGAAGAACATGTTCGGAGTTGTTTTTTGATTTTATTGTTCGGAACATGTGTGCATATATACTGTATATATATATATATACATAAAATGTATACACATGAAAGCATAGTATTGTATAACATGTATATAATAGTATATTATACATGTTTACGCCAGCGGACCGAAAACCGTGCTCATAAAAAGCAGGGTTTTGCTAGCGTGTGTTCGGAGGTCATGACAGGGTGGGGTAGGGAAGGCATATTAACGTTCCTTGTAACTTGTGCTTCTTCCGCGACATGTTGCTACGCTGCACAGATGTCTGGTAGTGTTGCATCTATGTATACATTGTCGAAATGGTCTGCAGTGCTTGAAGGTGGACACATGGGTTGCTAGTGCGTGTGTTCAGAGGTCATGAAGCGGTGGGGTGGTGGCGGGGGGGGCATGTTAACGTTCCTTGTACTTCTTCCGCTACATGTTGCTACGCTGCCCGAGAAACAAAAGTATTGCATGAGTGGGTTGCTCACAACCGCGGTGAGTTTGAAAAAACAGTCTGCTGTGGAATGGAGAAAATCAGTTGCCACACTGGAACAATCGATGCCGCATGGAGTGCTGTCACAGACTTCATCCCCAACTCATTGCGTTCAAAGAGCAAAGATCTTTTCCTCTATGTGAAGTGCTGGCTGTGGAGATATGTGAATCTGCACACCCATCTCCAGCAAAAAACAATTTCAACGCGGAAGCGCCTGCTCTGAAAACAAAGAAAGAAAAAGCCTGTCAACATGCTCCAATGAAATGAGTCCAAAACCTGCACGAAACGCAAAATTTGCCAAATTCTCGCGCGAGAATTTGGCACAAATCGGCTTGCAGAAATACCTGTTTCGCTATGGCAAAAATCCTTTTTTTTGAAAACGTTGTTTTTACGAGCACGGTTCCCGGTCCGCCGGGATGTTTACGATCCGTATTGTTTATATACAATCATGCATATATAAATATGCATATATATATATATATGTAATGTATGTATGAAATGTAATGTAATGTAATGTAATGTAATGCTTTGTAGTGCAATGTAATATAATGTTATGTATGCATGCATGCATGTATGCATGTATGTTTGGTAGTGTAATGTAATACAATGTAATACAATGTAATACAATGTAATACAATGTAATACAATGTAATACAATGTACTGTAACGTACTGTACTGTACTGTGCTGTATTGTACCGTGCTGTACTGTACTGTATTGGTATGTATCTATCTATCTACCTATCTATCTATCTATCTACCTACCTACCTATCCATCTATCCATCTATCTGTCTATCTATCTATCTCTCTATCTGTCTATCTATCTATCTATCTACCTATCTATATCTCTATCTATATCTCTATCTATATCTCTATCTTATCTATCTTATCTATCTTATCTATCTTATCTATCTTATCTATCTTATCTATCTCATCTATCTAATCTATCTATCTATCTATCTATGTATGTATGTATGCATGCATGCATGCATTCATGTATGTATCTATGTGTCTATGTATCTATGTATACACATGTATGTATGCACATGTAGGATATGTCTATGTACATGTAAAATTGAGCTATGCACGTACATACATACCGCCATGTTTATATTCAAGAAAACATGTTGCATGATAATCTCTGTGGGTGACTATGACTGACAGCCATATCGGATATATTCAGTCTGTTTGGCTGGCTGCATCGCATGTGTATATACATGCTTTTCGGCTAGATGCACATAAGCATACACATATAATATATATATATAATATGTATATGTATATGATATACGATGCGCACGATTTATGTAGACATGTACACACTACATATACAATATATATGTATATATAGTGCACCAGATGTATCCACACATATCTACATATTTATTGTAATGTAACCACACATACTTCATGCATTCTCCAGGCCTACGAGCGCTTCTGATTGGCGGCCCAACAAAATTTCATGGGACCCTGACGTGGTGAAATGTCCATTAGATTGTTTCTCAACATAGACTACCTGGTAAAATTGATTACTTCGGGGAGATACACTAAGAATAGGTGATCCATCAGCAATGAGTGATCTTGACTTTTTCAGCTTCTTGATCCATCCCCTAGATTTACTAAACTGAAGTCTCTGCATTTGCCACATAGCTGGACCTTGACATTGGGAAATCCCGGGCCGACAACCGGCGAAAAATCTGTCTGCGGCTCGCACCGCGGCGACGTCACCGAGCCCGAATGGGAGTTGTGACACTGAACCGCCTAGAACGTGGCCAGTGCAGAGAGCGCTGGGTCCGGAGCTTCTGGACGAACAAGGTTGTCTTCGCTTTTGGAGACTGAAGTGGCGACTCTTTCAGCAGAATTTGGGAGGTCCCTGGATGTACCCAACTCTGCCAACACCACTGGTCACTATTTTTTTTCCTGAGATCATCTAAGGCAGATCATGGGCTGCGGATCATGTCCCACCGGTGATCTAAGTGGGGATTGCTACATTTACCACAAGCCTAAGATGGCCTTTTACCAGGGGGAACATTATTTTCCAAGACCATGGCATTTTGCGGGAACCTATTTTCAGAAAGATCATCAGCTAATAATCATATCAATCTGTCTATCTATCTATCTACCTACCTATCTACCTATCTATTTATCTGTCTGTCTGTCTGCCTGTCTGTCTGTCTATCTATCGAATTGTATGTTCAAAAAGACGAGGCCCGCCAAATTACGCCATGTGATTCTCTGTTTCTCTCAAGAAACCAGCGCGTTTCGGGGCCAGAAATGGCCCTACCAATTCTTCAACAACGCTATCAGAAGCTAAAGGAAACTCGAGCCGTCAACGTCTTTGGATTCCTGGGTCGCTTCAACTTGATCATTTCAGGTGGGCTCAAGCCACTGCAACTTGGGGTGCCCTGAGATTGATGTCATCCCCTGCTGGTCGGCTGCTTTGTTGAACAGCATCATTTTCATCTTGACAATGCTAGACAATCACCTCTAGGCTTTGGGGTAACTCCCCAACTCAAGCAAGCAGGGGTTTACTGAATTGGGGTTGGATAAGATTCCTACGGATTGTCGGATGTCCGCAGTCTTTCTTTTTTTGGGGGAACTTCAGTTTTGACCCATGTTTGACCCATGTTTGACCTTCCCTGCTTGAAAGTGAGAAGGGTGATACTGGCCACTTCATGCCGCGATCTGCCTTGACGGTGGCATTCACCTTGGTATTCCCCGAGAGGAAGAGGATTACTAGTGCTGTGATAAGCCATTACGAGTCCACAGCTACTCAAGCGGTCTTGTTTCATCCCATTTCATTGAGAGGGACAAAAGAACAGAGGTTGACCTGCCGTCACGGGATGTTACAAGCAGGATCCGCACAGCGGTTGACGTTTTTTTGGACCTGGATGTCCGACCGAGTTGCAGTTCCGATGAAACACCATCCTGTAGGCGGAGACTTTCATGTTTGTTCATCATTTTCCCCCTCCCAATGGCCAGTTATCGGACAGGGTAACTTTAGTAAGGGGAAGACCCAAACCAGAGCCATGCAGGACTTTGGATTTACTGTTGCATTCGAATTCTCATAAAATGACTTTGTCCACATGTTTCACTTATGCGGTCCATGTTCAATAATTACCATTTGCAACACTTGCTTCGATCTCATGTTTCACTTTAGTAGGGCGAAACTGAGATATCCAAATGTCGAATTGGGCCTGGGCCAGGAGTATTCCTGCCGTCATCCAACAGTTGCGTGAAACCTGCTTCCATCAATACTCCAGCAGTGCCGCAGCGTAGAATATTTCGGTCAAGCTGCTTGTAGTAGCCGCGGCTTTCAATTTGGGTACATCTACATGTGCTGTCATGAAATTCGTTCTAAGAGGCTTGATGGATTTCCTATATGATTTTCCTGATACTTCCTGCGACTATATCATTTACCTGGTCGTTGATGTTTCCATCATGGGACTGATCCCCATTGGCCACCCATTGGCGCTTGAAACCACGAGCCGGGTAATGGTTGTACCAGCTATCGTTGTCCCAGAATCTATGGGACACAAATACAGGGGACAAGCATGTTTGGCCGACAAATCCATCATTTCATATTTTTCATATCATTTCATATCATTTCATATATAACTTCATATCGTTTCATATCATTTCATATTATTTCATATCATTTCATATCATTTCATATCATTTCATGCCAGTGTCCATGACATTAATCATTAAACCAATCCAATGCCTTTGTGATGACTTGACACTGCCGACTGAAGCTGCTGACCGTTTCCGACGAAGTTTCTGCGGCTTGTAGCATGAGGCTGCTGAGATGAATCCCAGGTATCGCTGCTGTGGGTAATACCATGGTTAGAACATGGTAACAAGATCTACTGCCAGCAGTATTGCGCACTTATATACCTATCTATCTATATATATATATATATATATAGATAGATATGGATTACCATGGAATATCATATATATATATAGCATTTAATATAGCCATGAAGCCATTTTTCAGTTACAGCAATGGCTAAAAAAACACACCGAGGATTCCTGGGTCTGCAAGGCTTCTTGCGTGATCCGCCAAGGGCGGACCTCGCGGTTGAAACAGCGCATGGAATCTATCGGGGGGTTCATGTGGCTTACCTTACATTCATAATCGTTCATAATATATTGTAATCCTAAACAGTAATTCATATCACTATTTCTTAGACTATAAGACTACTATAAGATGGTGGATTCTTTTTGTGTTTTGGTTGCTGGAGAAGTCATTTGGATTCTTTCCGAACTTTCGGACACCAATCGGCTTCGTGCTCAGTCTCTTAGAGTGACTCTAATGAGGTGTGTGGTATGCCTTTGTGCAGTCTTAGATGTCTACGTTCGACCCTCATTTTTGCTGAAGTCTATATACTATATACAACTATATACATTGTATGTATTAAATTGTTTACATATTATATAAAATACATAATAATATATATATATACATACACACACATATATATATATATATTGATAAAATATGTATTACACCATTTCTATTTTGTTAAGTGCCCAGGTTTCTTCGCTCCCGACGAGTGCACTCCCACGCACCGAGGTGCATCCTGGATCCTCGCTGTTTGCGGATGCCGCTGCAAGCGGTGCCAGTGCTTCGGTACCGAAAAAGGGACGGCTTGTGAACCGATCTGAATGAAAGGGTCAACATGGCTCAACATGGGTTAACATGGGTTAACATGCGTTATCAATGGTTATCAATGGTTATTAATTCGTTATCAATTGTTATCAATGGTTATCACTGGATATCAATGGTTCTTAATGGTTATCAATGGTTATCAATGGTTTTCAATGGTTATCAATGGTTATTAATGCTTATCACTGGTTATCAATGGTTATTAACATTTATCAATGGCTATTAACCGTTATCAGTGGTTATCATTGGTTATCAATGGTTCTTAATGGTTATCAATGGTTATCAATGGCTATCAATGGTTATCAATGGTTATCAATATTTTTCAATTGTTATTAAAAAGTTATTAATTAATATTTATCAATGGTTATTAGTGGTTACCAACAGGTATTGATGGTTATTAATGGTTATCAATGGTTACTAATGGTTATTAATGGTTATCAATGGTTATTTATGGTTATTAAAATGGCTATTCATGGTTATTGATGGGTATAACTGTGGGTATAATTATTGTAACTTACAATCGCTGTGACGTCACTGGAATGATGATTAGTAAGGGGAAACATGTTCAAAATGGCCTTATTTCAGCTATTTTCAGGTTGGTGAATTATCATAATTCAGCCAGATGCGATGTATTTGATACCCTAGCGTAAACCAACAGTTCGATGTGGAAAACCCATTGGGAAACCCATTCGGAAGATGATCTACAGGAGGGTATATCAGACAGGTGACAAGAGATTTGGGGAAATCTTAATGGGATAACAATGATAATAGTAGTCATGATAATAATAAACAACAACAATAATGATAATAGTTCATAATAATATATCTATGTAGGTGTATATATATATATATATCACCACCTGAAATCAATATGCTCCATCTGGAGAAGTCATAACGACGCAACGCCACTGGCATGATGGTTAGTACGGGGAACAATCCCCATTCTGGCTCATCTTGAGGTTTGTGAATTTTTGTAATTTAGCCAGACATATCATTTAGGTGACATACATGATTCTAATCATGAAATCATGAGGCTCATGAGGTAAACTGCAAGAGTGAACATATGTCAATATCATAGAAAACACACTCAGTAGTAATTTGTATGCTATATAATACATGTCATCATCACTGACGGTCTTTGGGTCGACTATGGACATTTCTTGAACTGGCGCCGTTTTGTCAATGCCATAGTCACCGTACCGAAGCCCTGTTGAAATTGGAGAAATAGCCTCTAGAAACTCTAGTACTCCAACAGTTTACGATTGTTTCAATGGCCATGTTCAAAATCGCTTCTGTATTCATCTCGTTTTATTTGTTATTTTAACATATTTTTTAGCTATTGTCCATGTCTATGTAACAAACTACCAGAGGGTCATAGGATATTTTTTGGGGTAGGGGAGACCCGTCGCAGGGCCCTGGATTGGTGGGATTGCATCAGCATGCGTTTGAGGGGGTAGGTACACCATGACATCTACACTGTGGTAATTTGTTGCAGTTTGCTATGGCTATGGTATAGATGCCCCGTTTAGTTCGATAAAATACTTATTATATATATATTATATTGTATATATATTATATTATATATATATTATATTATATGAGGTGATTTTCCATAGCTATGTTAAATTAGAAGATATTTTTTCCTCTTTTGCAATGCATTTTGATCAAATGTGGCAAAGACAGTAATACGTCACCCCCATTTGTACCAGAAATGTTTTTTTATTCTCGAGGTTTAGGGCTTGGGAGGTGTTCCACATTGGACATCTTCACGGAATCCGCTGTTGTGAGGTGGGGAAGCAAGTGCCAACGCCCAACAAGCTCCTTTGTGTGGTCCGGGCGTCAGATAGCATGGAGGGTGGCACTGTCCAAAAACCTGTGTGGATGGGGATGGATGCAACATATGCCAATGGGGCGTCAGTGGCGTCAGGATCATTTTTTTTGTGAAGGGAACTCACTAGAGGTGGGTGCGGGCATTACAAAATCACTACGACCGACTTCAATTGAGCAGTGTGAAACCCTCTGTCATTCCCTTATACGGGCGGTGAATAGGGATGATCACAATGGATTGTTACAATCCCCAATATATTAGGTAGAAGGGTAGTGAACACTGCTCAATTGCTCAGAGAAATCAGTGGGGCAAAGGCAAGGATTTCCTTGGGTCCAAGGGACCATGGCCTGAGGCATGGCTTAGTAAAGATACCTTGGTAGTTGGAGCTTCAGATGGTGCGGCTGCTCAGCGTCTTCGCCGTCTTCGCCTATCCATGTGATGGGATTGCAGAAGGGAATCCCATTCCACAAATGAACCAATGAGATAATTTCTCAAACAAAAACCTGGTGTAGTGTGGTTTAGTATGGTTTAGTACTGAATCTATTTGGCTATGAGTTATTGGTGTCGTGAATGAATTTGGGGCTTTAGGATTCATAGGCACAATCTCATACCTTCATCTATAAAACCCCAATATATTGAGGGCCTTACATTATTTGCCCCCCCACTTTTGTAGGTTAAAGCGGTTAAAGCTTCATTTTGGTTACTGATCCCCCCAAAGCGGGAGTATGGGGTGATCTCAGCGCCAGGCAAGGTTTCGCGAATTTCCTTGCAGTCGGAGTCCGGAACTCGACCTCTAAGACAAGGACAAGGTGCACAACTGGTGACAGTGAATAGATGCCAAAGTTTGTTTCAAGTTGGGGGAACATCCCTATAGCTGGTTGGTTAGTTTGAATGATTTGAATGTTTTTGTTTTCAAATAAAAACAACGGGTGTTTCACAGCCTGCGGGCCATTCCGAGGTCGGAGATATGAAGCTGCGGAAACAGCACCCGGTTCACTCTCTAGCCGGTTGAAATATCTCGTGGATGATCAAGGATAATTAGACCATAACATCCAACATGACTGAGCATGGCGAAAGCATGCAAAAGATATGGAAGAAAGGATGGAGAAGGCATTACAGCATCAAAACAGGGGTTACTGAGGATGGCAATGCATTTCACAGACTGGATTGTACCAAGCAGCAACACAAGTTACAATTATAGCGTTTCACGACGCCAATGCTGCTCGCTTCTGCACAATAAGACGGATGGCGACAAAAGATGGATCTGTCAAGTCGTGATGCTGTGCAGGGATCTTGCTGGACAAATTGGCCCTTGGGATACCGCAAAGGGCCACAAGATGGCGGTTAAGATTTAGAATTCATGCTACTTGTAGCATTCCATTCTTTCACCTTTGTCTGGTGGTCATCGGAGAGCTACAGCATGCTACAGCTGTCTAGCTATCTAGCTATCTAGCTATCTATCTAACAAGCCATCAAAACTCGGTACATGAACATCCCAAAATCATTTGTTCTGTTTCGCAACGCTAGTTTTCTGACCACGATTGCTGGCCATGCTTCTGTATGAGCTGATAGCTCTGGATTCTGCCGCTTTGCAATCTTTGGAGCTCAAATCTTCCGAGCAATCTTCCAAGCATCCAAACAGCTAGCAGAAGCGAATCCCAATTCAACAGCTGTCTTAAATTGCACTGTTTTGTTTGTTCAAGATAAGTCAGTGTCAAAATCAGGGCGACCCGTGGATCGTGGACAGACCACCAACATCCATGGATTTCTTGGGGTCTAACTGTTGACCCACCAATAGCAACGTCAAAGTGCCAAAGTGCTCGCCGAAGCCACAGAACCTCTGAGGATGTTTGAGGTATATTCTGTTTCTTACCTAGTACCATTCTGTTGTATTGTAGGCTTGGATCCAGGGAAAATCATGGAAAATCTACAGACATATTCGGGTGATAAGACATGGTAAAACAACGTTTCCCATAGATTTCCACTTGAATCATCCCAGTGATTCTCCCTGAGCGATGCGCCATGCGCTGTGGCTCCTTTGGCTTTGCTGGTTCAGACCCAAGCTCCGATCCGTCGGATCCGCCCGGGGAAAAAAAACTTGGTGTTTTTCCAGGTCTCAGGTCGCTTAATTTGGTACAAATTCGCAGAGGATAATCATCCCAGGGAGTGACGACTCTGCTTAGGTCACCCTTGCAGGCAGATGAGACCTGCGAGGCGGTGACAGATCCAGAGTTGGGAGCCCCCGGAGCCATGTCTTTGTCCCCCCAAAAAAAGCACCCATGGCCCCATGGCCCTCAAGTTCCTTGGAGTTTCCCAACCACTGTGGTACTTTTCGTTGGCTCATACCCTCCAGCAAACAAACATGGGCTGAAATTAGAATCTGGTTAAGAGCAGATAGAGCAGGATTCCCTTAAGGCATTGTGATATTCCTAAATTATTGGTAATAATCCCCTATGCCTTATCATCGACCAAGCATCCAAGCATCATTCATTTATCGAACATTTCAGCACGGAAATCTTTCGCGGGGGGAGCTTCCAGCCAGGTCGGTTGCTTTCGCTGTAAACGATGGGAATATCATCACGCTGTCAGAGATGGACCTTTTGTATTATGTATCTTTTTGTTGCAATTTGTCTGAGATTGGGCATATTAAAATTGGCTGTACTCCAGTTTCTGGCGCTGTAATTGGGAAATGAGGTGTTTCGCTGAGGGATGAAAGGGGCTTTTTGAAACATTTGCGGACATGCCAACATCATACTGTTGGTCAGCATATTCCGAGAATGGTTGGTTTTCTAGCCCCACATGCTTACAGAAACCATTCCCATTGAAGATTGGCCCCCCCACATGCACAGAACTGAACAGATCCAACGGTTGAAAAACCATGGTGAAAAAGGTGGGTATTTAATATTGGGGGAAGGAATCAACATATAGTATATATATAATATATACTGTGTATATGTATATATATATATATATATTAATAAATACATTATATATATACATATATATATATATATACGTATATATATATATTATGTATATATATATATTATGTATATATATATATATTATGTATATATATATATAGACATGGGAAATCCAAGCTGTTCCACATCTATTCAGCTCGATCGCGCCGCTCAGGTCCAGGAAAAAAGCTTCGCCGCTCAGGACTCGTGGTGATGCTCCCGCCAACACACCTGGAGGCCTGGGAGATGAGGCCGGGTGCCGTGGATGGCATGGGAGGTCTGAAGCTGATCATCAATGGACATATTAAAAAAATATGGGATCATTATGATATATATATATATACATAAATATAAGGATGAATTATTATAGATCATGAACAAATCCGTCATTATTGATAATATAGATTATTAACATTGAATAGTGGTATTGAATACAGTAATAGCGGCTAATTTCATAGTAATAGCGGATACTTATAGTACTGATTATCGTTAATAGTAATGTTGAATATTAATATCAACAATTCATATTAGCAATAGTGATGTGGTAAACCCAGTGCCAGAAACCATCCTCAAAATCACCACAAAAGGGCTGTATACCCCCAAATGGTAGGTTTATTATTGGCTTACCCACACTAGTAATGTTGGAGAATATTGGATAATTTTGATATCAGTAATATTATTATTGGCCAAAAATGAACTCAGCAAGATATCCCCATGATAATGGCTGGATAATGACCCAGTAATCCCACCCTAAGATTACTGTAAGCACCTCCATTGTATGGTCCCAAATATGTGATTTCTCATTCATCGCCCACTTTTTCCCGCGGTTTGTGGGAGGGTAATAAGATGGGGGGAATGGATTATCAACTCAAAAACAAACTGAGCATCAGGGGCCAGGGGAGCTCAATTCATTTGAATCAAGTCTTGCAAATAAAAAAGGGTGATTTCAATCAACTAAGAAATGGGGACCTAACATGGGGATACTGACGAAACTAACAATGGATTGGCTCAAAACATATCGAAACTATTCAAGCCTGTAAATTTGGATGATTCACTACATTTGAATACCAAACGATTCGATTGTTGTGGGTCCATGGGCGCCCCACTTTTGAACCACAGCCAACTGTTCAGAAGCAAAAACAAGGTCAAAGAAAACCTGAATGACCCTTTCAATCAACAGAGATTATGCCCATCACTTGCAGATCGGAAGAGCTGTTGTCTACCCATTTCATCCCATTTCTGGATGTATTATAATGGTGTCAAACGCCTTTTCATCCCTGATTGATTCACAGAATGAATCCCATTGAAGGCAGGCTTGATCACTTTCCACTTAGTGTGGAAGCTCAGCTCCCGGTGTCATCAAATATGGGAACATGGCTGGGAAATCCCCGATCAATGGCCATTGAAATGGGAAACTCATCTGGGTATGGGTCGAAATTAATGACGTGGGGGACCACAGATTTAAGATGATTTAAGTCTAGGTTCAGTATTAACTCCATCCTAATCCTAATCTATAAATGGTGGATTTCCAGCCATGTTTCATTGCCAGACGTTATATCTGCACCAAGGTACTGTAAATTGGTTTGTTGGACCGCGAAGCGACAAGACTGGTGCCCCAACAATAGATGGTTCATGAAGTTCATAAACCTTACTTAATGAGCCCCGACGTGGTTGTTGCTGGTGAAGATTTGCCCTTGTTGCTTGAGTCCCCATGGAAAAAACATCGGCGAGGCGACGGATGGACGGCGCTGGCAGGTTTCCCATGTGTGCCAGACCTCAGTTTTTGTGCCAAGGGACCTTTTTGCCGATCTCCAAATTTTCAAGCGATGTTCAAGCTGTTGGCCAAGAAGGTGCTGGTTGACACATTTGACACTTCGAAACACTCCAAGATGTTACAACATTCATCAACATACCATGTTTATCCATGTTTATCAATGTTTGGGATGATGCGACCATTAGCATCATCCTAAAAGACCCCAGCTGAGGCTCCCTGATCGGGTGAGCGGAGACATGCAGATGGTGGGAGAACACATCGATGCGCCCTGCTAAGACCACACCCTGGGGAGGGACAGGTGGGAATGATAAAACCAGTAGACACATGGATGTGGATTCAATATATGATTCAATCAGGAAAACAATGGAAAACATCCGCAACCAGAAAGGTGGAGATGTGACCAAAAGTGGATTGTTTTTCTGCGACCAAATCCGTGGCTTGTATTTCTTCTTTATTTGGATGGCAACTCCAGCTAGCCAGGGGCTGCTACAGTACCTGTGGTTGCAACTCGATATACTAGATTCAAAGGTCGGGTTACTTCAATTGAGAGGTCTTAGAATCTCGATTGTCAATCCCAATTTCAATTGTCAAGCAGAACAACAAAACGGTCAGTTGTGCTAATTCGGTTCTCGCAATTTTGAATGTAGCAATCAATTCCCGGGCTGCGATCCCTCAGGGTGGAGTCCTTAGCCGATTTCGTCGCGCAGATGTTAGGAGCCTCAGGGACGGAATGGGGATTGAATCACCCCCCAGGGGCCATGTTTGGGGCCATGTTGAGGGCTTATTCACCAGGAATAACATTGCCATCAGTCAGCTTTGGGGATTGATCGAATCAGCGTTCATGAAATGATTGAAATGGGTTTGTCCAAGAATGGGGATGCCTCATGGCCGTTGCGATGTGGAGAAATACCATGGGATGTGATGAAGATTTGGTGCAATTTAGGACGGAGGCTACAAGGAACAACAAGATAGATCTATGAAAGAAAGGACAAACAACAAGAGTATTCATATTCTAGTATATGTATTATATATATGAAAAAGAAATCATTGCCGAGGATTCAACTATGTAAATCATTTTAGAATTTTAGATCATTTTAGATCGAAACATTCAAATTGGACAGTTGGGTCGGGAGCCAATGCAACTGCGATGGCTGGCTTGCAACTGCGCAGTTCCCTTTTCACCATGAGCATCTTTATCGCTGTCCATGAAGCCAGATATCTCAGCTCTACCCCAGTCATAAATTAGTAAATAGGTTTACAACACCATCTAAGTCTACTGCAACTGTAGTATGTAGATACATCATTATATATCCCCACAAGTCCTACTGAGGCTAGTATTAAACCAACCCTATCTATCTATGGCGCCCCCCCCGGTGGCTAGGAAGAGATGGTGCTGGTCCTGAGAAGCCTACAAGGCATCCACATCCCGCATCTCAGCAGTGATGACCAATTCCCCATTGTAGATCCAATGATGACGGGACTCTCTTGGTCTGAAAGGGAGCATGAGCACTTCCTAAAATCAAAAATTGATCATATCGTCTCTAAATGGGCAGATTCACTGAATGCAGCCCACCTACTCAACTTCTAATTCTTGGATACTATTGATATCTATTGATATCTATTGATACCTATTGATACCTATTGATACTATATACCATAAACCATCCCTCCCCCCTGATATGAAACCCTCCAAACGAAGCCCTAACGAGGAATGTATTGGATCTAATGAGGTCATCAAATGATGGCCTGGCCTGGCTTAGCGCTTAGCCGCGCCAGGGACCACCAAGACCTTTGTGGCCCGGCCAGGGCAGCAGTGGCAGCTTTTGGGACCTGTGGAGGCTGGGCTTACACCGATACCGGAAACAATAGCTGATGGATTGATGGGGAGGATAGAAGAAATAGTACTGTAGATTTCTTGCACCTGTTTTTGGGGTTTTGGGGGTTTTGCAGCACTCCTGTTTTTTTTTTTGTTTTTTTCGGGGGGATTTGTTTGGTTGGTAAGTGGTCGTTACCGTAACCCGCTCAAACAAGTTTAAACAAAGTTGATGGTTGCAGAGGACATGTAAGGAAACATGTTTGATCGACAAACTGGGGACGGTTCAAAACCTATGATTTTCCAGTAAGAATGAGAGGATGACCCTCCATTTGCCAACAATTTGGATGTGACAACGAGAGTACCAGGGTTTTGGTAAAGAGCCAAATACGACATACGACCATGTCTCGATTGTGTTCTGTTATACCCAGCCAGCTTTGGGTGGTTTCTAGGGTGACATCGCATTGTGCAGGATGCACGCAAAGCTCGTGTGACCTGCTTGGGCAACATTCGCAGAGTCTTGGACTTGGCAAATGCGAGGCGCAATTTGATATTAAATTTGAATAGGTCTCAAAACTTTCACCCCTACACTTGGATGATTCATACAATTGACTAGCCGATCTCAAGATATTTCAAGCCGTCAAGCCGTGGACTAGACTGATGCTATTTGTATATTTTCTTAAATAACCCACAGTCACAACTATAGTAGAAGACTTTAGAAATACATCCTTGTGGATCCTTGTGGTGCTATAGATCATGTGCGTCCTGGTCAATAATCGTAGCCTGGGAAATCCTCCATTAGAAAAGGCTGCTCTCCATTAACTTGACCATGGCACCGCTTTTGGCCGGTCAAAGGGCGCCATCTTTTCATTGATCTATCACACACCTACCCGGAAATCCATTACTGCTGGGTGGGTTTTCATGTAAAATGGCACAACAAAAAAGTTGCCTCCGATAATGACACATGAAAAACAATCTCCCTCTCTCTCTCTTTATGTCTATGGTGATCGATCTAAAGGTCCTTGTAAAGAGTTTTCACTGCAAAGACCGTTCATCTTATGTTGGGAACGCTCGCGAAAGTTTTTTCTCGAGTTCGCGAACGTAACATTTTTCTTCGCAAAAGTTTCGCGAAAGTTGGATATTATTAATCATATTGCATTCTATACATATACAACTTGTAAAGGGCTACCACCCCCTGCTGCCCGGGGCTCCGGCAGGAGAAGGGTACCGGAGAATTTCGGTTTGGTTCTGGTTCAGTTCACTGTGTGGTCCTGTACTCCGGACATTTACCTTTCGAGCTTCCAAAGGTGAGGCTTCGCCCCAGCCTGAAGCACATCCTTGCTGGCATTGGCTACTGTGATATTTCTTTTTGAAGTCTCAAGAAACAAACTCCAAATGTAGCAGCCAAGCTTCCAAAAGTGAGGCTCTGCCAGAGCCAAACACAAGGCCCCTGGTGTTTGCTTTTCCTTTCATAAGCCCCCTGCTAATGGCAGGGGTCTGCGGATAGGGATATGTTCGCGAAAGTTCCGCGAAGGTTCTGCGAAGGAGCAGGCGAAAGTCAACGTGCATTTTGAAGGGGTGGGCCAGTAAGTCTTGCACAAAATGCATAATCAGCAGCCATGTGCCCTGAAAAGGGATTCCGTGATGCTAGCTACATGTTTACAAGGCGATCAAGAAGTGATCCGTTATAATTATGGCAGGTGATGAATGAATCTTCATAAGGGGCATTGTTGCCCAACATGGGCCCTGCAGAAGATAAACATGGAGTTCGCGAAAGTTTTGCGAAAGTAACAGTTTTTTCGCGAAGAACGGCCGTTCCTGGATAAAGGAACTTTGATCAACAACCATTATGCATCTATATCTATATCATATCTGATATATATATATTTATATGATAGTAGTTTAATGATCTTTCATTTAGTTCCATGATTTTCCAGAAACCTCCATATGGAGGAAGTGCCACGGCGCATCGGATGATGGCTCTGGGTCACCGTGGTGGACTGGTGTCGCTGTGGCAATTCGAGGTGCCAGGGGTCAAAAATGGTGGGTTTCGCCCGGAAAAATGTTGGGTTTAGCCTGGAAAAATGGTGAGTTTGGCCTGGAACAATGTTGATTTCACCATGAAACATGTGGATTCCCCCATCAAAAACGATGAATTTGCAAGCAAAAAGTTGCAATCCCAAGAATTGCCAGGCTGAAAAGGACAATTATCTTCCAAACCATTTCTTTTTGAATTCTATGGTTATGTTCAAGGAACTCCTCGTATGTGGGGATGGGTGAACAGCTCCTTGTGCACCAGAAAAGGGAATGGAGGGTGTGTACTAGCAATGTACTGGTCAACATTTGTGATGGGTCATCAAGTCGCGCAGTGTTAAAATTTGACCCATGCACATGTGCATTCGGAATTATCTTGATAGGTTTAATAATACCATCCCCCTAATTAATACATATTAATACTAGACACCTCCTAAATGGTCCCAAATATTTGCAAATCCCTTACCTTTTCCCATGTTTTCTAGGAATGTTTGATATTCAGGGGGAAACGATTATATATGAAAGCAAAGACTCACCACCGAACCGAGTGACGTATCCAAGATCTACCCCACGCAGCTCGCGGGCCGCTCATGATGATGCTGGCGCCGACGATTAAAAAACATAGTTTGGTGTTTAATCCAGGTATACTTGCAATGGAAAGATATGCTGGGGACAGTGATTTGGATTGGTTTATAACGAAAACCTATTTACATCCAAAATACATCGAAATATGGCATATGGGAGAACCCCTGTAGAATCGCCCTTCGTTTGGAATTTTTGCCCATTGAGCCACAAAGAAACCAGCTGCCCAGGGGGCGTCCCCTTGGAAGGAGGTTGGGCAGATGAAGGCCCGCGTACGGGGTCGTTGGCCGTGGCACACGGGGATACAAATTGTCCCGCAAAGAAAAATAACGGATCAATGGGGTATGGTCATGCCCAAAATAGGATGTGATGAAGCACGGGATCCTTTCTCCCGAAATTGATATTGGTAATATGGATGGGCTGGATAGGTCTTGCATGGTCTGAGGGTCTTCAACGGCGATCCACAGTCCGAAGTCACATTTTATTGGTCCCTTCTTGGTGCAACGTGGTTCAAAGCCATTTACCACCCTCAAACAAGTCAAACATAGCATTGGACAACTCCCCATTTAGATGATATTCTCATTAAATCTTCCGTTCATAGAAGATTTTCCAGCCTTCCATATTTGAGTACCCAAGGGTATTGGTCAACGATATCCCCAAGATCGAAGATCTCCCTTGTCAAAGCAGTGGTGCTTGGAGAAGGACGAGGTTAGGGGGTCCAACACCAGCGAGATAAACCGTGCGGAGGTTAATCTGAAATCATGGGACTAAAAAATAAACATACACACAGAAGATAACAGAAATACAGAAGGGATGTGTGAAATGGAGACACATTGGAATGGAGGTTGACCCGGCAAGCTCGCAACGAAGTGCACAAAAGCATCTAAGAAGGTCCAAGGAAGTCTCCCCTTCCCGATTACTTACCGATTACTTACTTCGGTCAGGATTTGGATGTTTCATATGTTTCCACAAATGAGGGATCCCCGAAATGCATGGTTATAATGAAAACACAATTAAAATGGATGATTTGGGGGGAACCCCCATTTTAGGAACCCCCTATTTGGTGCAAGGAAGTGGGATTTTTAATGGCATGTTCAATACTGACGAAGATTTTCCCAAAAGGACCCCATTTTTTCTACATGGCGAGTTGTATAAAAAGTCACCATTTGTTGGTGACTTTTCCCAGCCAAAGTCTCGGTCCGACATTTTGACCTCTAAACCGGTCCAGGTTTCTCACCATGACTGGGAGAGCGTAACCCTGGCAGTGCTGAGCGATGCTTGGCTGGGTCAGGGGTCCACGGGAGCTTTCCCAACACAGAGGATGTCATCAAAAGAGGCCACGGAGGGTAGGGGTCAAATCATGTGTTCTGGTTTTTCAGGTCTGGCACAAATGGCGGGCCCCCTCATTCTAGCGGAGTGTCATGATGTTTCCACATTGCAATTTCCGGGTCCCATTCTTGGACATACCTTTTTTTATGACAGGGAATGAACATCCAGATCTGATAGATTTTGATGTGAAGTTTCTGAGTGAAGGGGGATTTCGCATAGTCATATCATATCATTCGATCATGGCCTATATTTTTTGGTTTGCGCCTTGAAATGGCGGCGAGGGTGGATGATTTTGGAGATTTTCCCTGCGGAATGAGTTCCCGATATGCAACTCAACATATCAGAGTATCTCTTCGGAACTTCGGCAACTTGCACCCTGTCTTGGTAGTTGGCAATCCCCATATGATTTTCCCAATATTAAAAAACACCTGAGACTTTAATTTAGTAAAGTATTGGATCTCTGCGTTTTGGGTACCATGTTTGGGGTATTTGACATTCTTAGTTTGCTGGACTTTTCTCTCAGCCCCAGCTGGCCAGTGGCAATACAGGTAATCAGATGATCATAGGTCACTACCTATGACTTTCTTCCCAACAAGCACATGTGGCCGACATTTGTGCAGTTGTTGAACCCCTAGTTACTTGTGTCCCAGGAGCGCTTGCAGGGAAATGTCGCAGGACACCCATGGTATATATTATATATAATGATATAATATATTATATGTGTATATAATATATTGTATATATAATATATATATATAATTATCTATGTGATATATATATATATACATTATATATGTATATATGGGAGTAGGAACCATGGTTTCCGGTTTCCATTTTCCCTTCAGCCAATGCGCTGAAAGTTGCAATTTGTGCGTGAATTGTATGAGGAGGATGGCAGCCTGCTGTTGGCAGCGAGCCAGGCCAGGTCCCCGAGATCAGACTGAAACTGCTTCGTAGCGACGTAGCGGAAATGATCGGAAATGATGATTTCTGGTTGATTTATGACTAATTTATGACAGGTGATAAGTTGGTTTATATGTACAGTGTTGGAGTCAAGACTTATGGTGGAGATATGTGGAGATTGATCTACAGTTGAAGAGGTGAACGGAAAAAACAAACCATTTTTTTGCGTATGTAAACTGCAGTTTGGATGTTGCCCCAGTCCTTGGGTTGTTTCGCCAATCTCGGGGTCAAACCAGGTGCCATGGCACTGGCAACCACCTTTCCAAACAAAAATAGTTATACGATCTATTGGTAAGTAAAATCATTCTTGTTGGGTAAATCCCTTTCAAATCCCACCAACTCCCATTAAATATATTAAATTAAATCGAGCGCTTCAACCGGTGTCACTTTCCGTAGGACAACGTGATGCTGTTCTCCCTCCCCGATGACAACGAAGCCGTTGAGCTAAAACATCTCCATGGAGGGGCTTCGCAGGTGGCCCGATTTGTGATTTGTGAGTTTAAACCATTGAAACATTGGAGCTTCACCAATGAACAGTGGGAAATTCCATGATTTTCGGGCAACTGAATAAGGTGGATGAAAGGAACAAGGCATAGGAGGTTTGTCTGAAAAAGATGCGGATTTCAGCAAGAACATGGGGTCGATCAATGGTGAGGGGTGAACCGGAAGGAATCAACCACAAGGAATGAACCATAATGAACCACAAGGAGATTAACTATCAATCAGTGTTTCTAGTTCTAGTGATCTGCATCCAAGTCGGTCACAGTTGGTTAAGACGCCACATAGAACTGGCTTCTACGATGGTTATTACGTGTTATTACCCACTTACCCAATGGGATTTTGCGTCGAAGTACCAAGGTTCATGCTGCAGGAACATCATGTTTCAAACCCATTCAAATTGGCTTCAATTCTTGCAACTAATTTAACTGGGGATTTCCTCCAATGGGGGTACCCCCAGATCATCCGGTCATTAGACCATGACTTTGTCTTGAAACCCATGGTGACGACTGGGGATCCCCCATGACTTAGTCGAACCCAACGGTCCCAGATCTCTGCGGCTTCCATTGCATCTCTGCCGGGCGCGGGGAAGCTGGTGGTCCTGGCGTACCAACGGGGTGGCCTAGAAGGCGCGAGGCGAAAAATCCAAGGGGTCGAGATTGATGTGCCATGGTCAAAACTTGGATAGCTCATTGGCTCAAACCTCCCCGTGGTTGAGCTGGAAGGTAACGGTGCGCACGTTACAACCAATTGTGCCATGCCGTTGCCTATCCCTCGAAATGCTTTTCACCACTGTATTGAAACAGCTCAGGAATTCTCATGCGCCACCTTCATATGCCCGTGCTTGGACAGGCATACAGTCTTGTTGGAGAGATCAGACTCGGTAGCTATGGGTGTCAACCATGTGACATTTGATGCTACTCTCAAGGTGACTGGTTCAGCTGTCAAGACGGGATTTGGTGACTACTCTTTCATGCCGAGGAGGTGTGCCCATGACCAGGACTTGCACTGGAAAGTGACAGTATCCATGTCTCAATGGGAGCAGGTGGTCTCAAAGGGAAAGACTTTCATTGCAGTGAAGGCCAAGAGGATGATGATGACCTTGGACACATCGTCTCGAGGTTCCGGTGTGCTTGCTGATCCAGACCGACGGGCATTTTCAACAGGAGATGACAGCTTTGTCACAGCTGAGTTTTTCTCTGGGGGCTTCTCTGGTTGGACTCAATCGCTTCGGCGTCTCAGCGAGTTGGGATATGAGTTCAGACATTTGGTCGCCGTTGACTCAGATGAGATAGCAGCTGAGACTTTTGCACGATCTCATGGGTTCCCTACCGTATTGTCCGAAGGCAACTATGATCTCACCGATGAATTTCTGCCTGAACACATTTTTGTACAGGACAGTATTCTCTCACCAGAATGGTATCATCTCATGTCCATCACAGGTTTTGACATGATCATCAAATCCCCTCCATGTCCACCGTGGAGCTTGGCGACCTCGTGTGAAGGATTGTACAAAGCAGACGGCCGTTTGACCATCCAAAGCTGGGGACTGTGTCACTTGATCAAACCGAAACTGGTGTTGCTTGAGAATGTAGGAAACATGAAACAGCACGAGCAGTGGCCTCTTCTCAAACGGTTCATTGAATGGTGTGGCTTCGCAATCCGTTATGCAAGGGTTCTCAACATGAGTGATGTTGCACCGCAGCACAGAGACAGGCTGATCCTCATCGCATCGCATGAAGATGCTGACACCCAACCGCACCTGTGCACAGGCTGGCCGAAGCTTGAGAGGCAAACCATGGAGTCGTATGGCAACTTGATGCCGTTGGAAGAGCCTTGGAAGTCCCAATGCCTGATCGATCCAATTGTACTGAAGCAGTATCTTGATCCTGCCTTGTTGCCGAAGAATCCCAATGCCAAAGCCAACCCTTTGAAAAAAAGCAGAATTGATGTTGAACAGTACCGCATTCGATTTCCACAGAGCTCCTTTGGTTGTGTGATGGGAAATTACTCCTTTGGTCATTTGCTTCCAACGTCAGTGCTGTCATCGTTTGGCTTGTTTGGAACGCTTGTCTGCAGACCTGATGCATTGAGATTCATGACAATCCCAGAGATCATTATCTCTATGACAGCCGTGATGCCACTTTGGTTACCCGATGATCATCGGGCATCCATGCGCCTTTTGGGCAACGCAATTTCAGTGCCACATGCCATGATCACAGTGTGCAATGCTCTGGCCTTCCTGACTCCTTTGTCGTTCTGGGAGGTTCAGGATTTGTACAAAGAAGCCATCTCAGTACGCATGACCTGCCAGAACATCAGATGGGAAGCCAAATGGGGGGGCATGTCTTTTGAACGCAGTGATGACGTTGCACCAACCATGCTCATGCATACCTACCAGAAAATCACCATGGAATCACCTGTGAATGCTTTGGTCTTTCATGCGGAAAAGGGAGTGGTCATCAGAGATGCTCTGAAGCTTTTGGCAGAAGATTCCTTGCCCACCACAGTCTTTCTCCTGCCTGGGGGGATACATGAGGCTAAGGTGAACTTGCCGTCCAGATTTGAGGTTGACGATTGCGATGTCAGGCTGTTTGCAAATGTGTCAAGTGCACTTAGGACAGACTCTGGATCTTTTTCAGAACGCTCAAATCAGTCGTCTTGCATTATTGTCTTGACATGTCATGGCACTTTTGCACTGAGAAGGGACAGTGGTATGACCATTCAAGATGTCCTCAACACACTGAACCACCAGTTGTCCATTCGTTCCACACATCTTGTCGGGGCCTTTGGAGAAAAACACTCACCTGAGATGTTGTGTCCAGACGCTGTGATTTCATTGGATGTAGAAGGATCTTCGGACACACTGCAGAGGTTTGATTACATACGTTTGGATATGGATGATGGTGAAATCAAGTTTTTTGCCTCAGACGCTGCCCTGCGTGAGTTTGCACAGCTGATCCATGAAACAGCCTTGGATCAGATCCTTGGTGCACTGGGTTGGACTTTCATGATTTCGGCAGACTTCCTTGTTGACAGAAACATTGGGTGCATTCGCTTGATGCAGAAACCTGGAGCCTTCTCATTGACTCATGATGACCTGCGTTTCTGCCTGGCAATCCACCTTTTTCCGATACGCATCCGTAACTGGCAAGAGATTGGAAGGGAACCCAACATCAGATGTAGGGTGAAGCTCTGGCATGCTTGGATTTGGGACGGTCTTGTCGATCCCACTGTCTCGGTGCAGCGATTTGATCAGGAGTGGGAAAGGATCTCAGGCTGGTTCAACCTTACCAGACCGTGGCGATACGTCATCAACAATCACACAGTGAACCCGGAGTGGCCCTTGTCGGGATTTGTCACCGAAGATGAATCAGGGGGAGCCCACTTGAAGATCTTCATGATACATGGGGTCCGGGGGGGAGGGCCAGCTCAGTTGCGGTCCACCTCCCAAATCCGCAACTCTGAATCCTCAGGGAATATGAGAGACATGGCTGATTTCGAGGCAAGCAATCCTGAGGCAGCTTTGGCTTACCTCCTTGGTCGTCTTGTGGAGTTCCCTGCACCCATCAAGAGGTTTGACATTTCTGTCTTTTTGGAATTGGAAGCTGCAATCGTTGACGGCCTTTTTTGCATTCAGGGCAGATTCGAGAAACTTCGTGAATTCATGCACCTTGTCAAAGTCTCTGGAATCGAAAGAACACTCGCATTTGCAGGTTGGATGATGGCGTGTCATTTCACGGCTGTTTTCGAACCGGTGCATGCCCAGATCATTTTCTTTCGGAAGCCATTAGCAGCATCGACCTCCATGGATTTCTTGCGTGATTTCTTGAAAGCAGCCTTGGTTCACTTGGGTATGCCGAAGCCACAGGATGACATTCCTGATGCCATCAAAACGAAGGTCAAACTTCACGGTGTGACAATCTTCCATGCCAAGTTAGAAAGGAATTTTCCAATGCAGCAGTTGCTGGACATATGGGACCAGGCCTCAACCATTTGTGATGATCCATCGGACATGCGCTTGGCTAGCCATGCTGGACTTGTCAATCCCGATCTCCCTTTGAGATACTTCAGTCGATGTGGTCCTGATGACATGACAGTTGCACAGGTGTCTTTCATGAGACCCACCCACGGTGGTGGTCCTTCAGATGCTGGTCCGATGAATGCTCATGACTTCCAGATTCGCCAGAGGAATAATCTTGCATCCTTCTTGATCAGCCAAGGCGTGGACATTACCACCTGTGTACCATTCATTGATTCGCTCCTGAAAGGATCAGGTCCGGAAGCAATTGGGTCGATTCTCAGTGCGAAGTTCCCTGGCAAAAAGTGGGAGGCCCTCTTGAAGCTTGCATCGGCCTTGAATATTGCCATGCCTCCGGTAGTGGACAAAGTCGAGAAAGCCAAACAGAGAGTGCAGCAGAAATTTAAGAACCACGCCAAGGAGTTCTTTGACAACATGCCCATTGAAGCCTTAGTGCTTCAGCCAGGATGCATCAAGAACACTGATGAGACTGAATCTCAGCAACTCCAAAAAATCACACCAAATTCCTCGGGTGTTGTACTGCTGTCATATGACATGGCGAGACCATGGATTGAACGTGGCACACCAATCTCCCAGGATGAGATGTCAGTTGTGATCATTGGCACTTGTCTTCACACCAACAAATGTGAGTGTAATCCAGTGCGTCTTCCAGTGAGATTGAATGATGAGCCTCTGGTGGTTTCAGGTTGCATGCACCACCTTGGTGCGTTGAAAGCAGTGTACACAGGCTCTGAACAAGATGACATTCCCATTACCGAGTCTCAGGTGGTGGCCATGACGGCATTCAGGGATGAAATCCATGAGTCAGATTGGGAAATTCTCCTCAAATCTCCCGTCAAGACCATGATCAGATTACTTTTGGGGGAATCCGATACGGTTGAGTTGCTTGCTCCACCTTGGGGTCGTTCCTTTCAGAGAGCCGGCAAGAAGGTCCAGCCAAGCCTTGCTGCATCCGTTCAGTGCCATGTGCGTATCAGCAAAGATGAGCTCAGAAAATTCTTGAAGGCGTCAGGCAATGCAGGCATTTACACCATTCCGAAGACAGAAGACCACAAGGTGTTGACTGATTTCCAAGTTATCTGGATGAATGAATCGACGGTTGATTTTGCAGTCAGCTTGTCAAAAGTCGACAATCACTGTGGGGTCGTGCGTGGAAGTCGTGCTGATGGAAAAAGCAAGGGCATCCGCTTTGATAAGGCTGATTACTTGACTGCATTTGCAAATCTCAAGCCTGACGAGAAGTTGCCAACCCTCGTCATGGCAAATCATCACTTCAAGATCGCGCCGACACCACTTGGATCAACGTCGTCTCAGGTCCAGGAGTGGTTGCAACTTCAGGGTTGGGATGCAAAACCTATCAGAGCTCTTTCTGGCACATGTTGGTTGTGTGTTACCGAGAAGAAATTTGAAGACGTTTTCACCCAATGGAATGGAAACCCAATACTGATCAGATGGGTGGACTCCAAGAAGACCACTCACCCAACGGTCTTGGCTGGGCAGTTCCTGAAAGGTGCAAAAAGCTTGTCTCTTTCAGATGTGTCAACGTCGGCAGCCTCTTCTAGTGCAGGGGATGGGGACTTTGATGATCCCTGGAAGGCCTACATTTCTCAGAAGGGACAAACAGGTCTCTCCAAACCTGCAGTGCAGACTTGGAAAACACCGAGCCTTTCCATCATGGCACAGCAGCCTCGCAAGATTGAAGCTCCAATTGAAGATCGCTTTCTTCGACAAGACACGGCCCTACAGGATCTCAAGGTTCAAACAGACAAAGAAATCTCCCAATTGCGTGATAGCCTTTCCAAAGTTGAAAGAGCAGTGGAAAATCAGAGCATTCAAATGCAAATCAACACAGAGCAGACAAATAATGAATTCAAGACATTGAGAGCAGAAGCAGCCTCGCAGTTTCAAGCCATGACCAGTTCCTTTGCGGAGTCGTTGAAAAGTGCCATCACTCATCATGATAGCCAGATGTCAGTTCAATTTCTTGAACTCAAGCAACTGATTTCGTGTCGTGGTAGTGGACAAAGCCCTCCGCAGAAGAAATCGAAGAATGGCCAACACAATGATGATTTGTGACTAGGCTGCGAACGTCTGCACAGGGAGTTGATTTGGAAATTGCCTTTACTCGTAATTCATGGCATTTTGCCACAGGGCCGCAACTTTGCATTGGTTGGGTACGCACCTGTCTACCCTGCCCATATTTCGTATGTTTTTTCAGCATATCTTCCGAGCTTTGTCAGGCTTGATGGGAATGCTGAAACAGCCGCCGACTGGATCGATTGCTTTTTGGCTGGTCATACATTTCCCATTTGTGATTTCAACATCTCAATGCTGTTGCACTCCATGTTTTTCTCCTGTCATGTTGGCCAAGCAAAAAATCCAGGACCTGGTGATGACCATTGCATTACAATTGCAGTTTGCAACCCCACCGCAGTGTATGGTAAAATCAAGCAGCTCGTCGGCCTCAATGCGGACATAGTTTGCGCATCCGAAACATCTGCCACCAGCGTAATTCAAAAAGAATCAACTAGAGAACTTTCCAAGTTTGGTTTCAAGAGTTTTTGGAGTGAGCCGGTTGCTCCTAAGAAGCTTACACTTGACAACAGACCATCTTATAGGGGTGAGGCTGTTGGTACCGCCATCTTCACTCGTGTTCCCTCTAGACAGTTTAGGGGTGACATTCCGATTGTACTCAAGGAGTCCCAGCGTTTTTCTGCCTGCATAGTCCGTATTGGACATATGGAGATCCTTGTTATTGCCTTGTATGGCTTTGCTAACAGACACCGTGAGGGCAAGAGACCGAATGACCTTCTTTTGGCCAGTATTATACCAATTATTTGCTCTGCCGGCCTACCTTTCATTGTCTGTGGTGATTTTAATGAACCTGTGGTGAAGTTGCCGGCGTTCAGATTCTTTAAAGACCTGGGGGTTATTGAAGCTTTCCAATGGTTTAAATTCCGAACGGGGGAAGACCTCCCACCGACATGTGCTGGCTCCACCAGGAATGATTCAGCTTTCATGCACCCAGTTGTTGCTGATCTCCTTACGGATATGCATGTCCTTTCTGACAATCAATTCGATCCACATTCGCCGCTTTTGATCCAGCTCAATGCTCAGATGGGTAGTCATGATCACAAAGCATGGAAGATGCCGAAAACCTGGGCTCCCTTTGCACCTCCGAAGGATCTCATCGCGATATTTTATAAGCCTATTGATTTTTATGAATTTTTCAGTGAGCATGATGTCATGACATCTGATGATATTGACTTGGCTTTCCTCCTTTGGTCTCAGAAAGTTGAAGCCGCTGTAGGTGCTGCCATTAGAAAAAGACACTCGGATGATCCTGTCAATCAGCCTCGAAAAGATTTGCATTCGTCTTTCAAAGGAAGATGCAATTTCAAGCGGATCACCTCAAAGCCTAGGCAATCTGGGGTTAAGTCCGATCGCCATGGTGGATACACACCTCCAAATGAGATCTTTTCACTGCAGGCCAAACAGAAAGTCAGACAAGTACGTCGTTTGAAGACCTTGCTTCGAAGATATAAATCTCTGCCTTTGACAAATGGATCGGTGTCCGATGGCCCGGCAGTTCAAGATGCCTTGAAAGAATGGAAATGCATACAGAATGCGTGTGGATATGGGAGTAAGTGGAGAAACTGGATTCTCGGTTTTGAGATGATTCCTGCCATACCTCTCAATCTACCTGACATTGAAATGCTGGAGACGGTCACCCAAATCACACAGCTGGATTGTGATCATGCCTGCAGATCTGAGGCCAAGATGCGTGCCGATTCTTTCAAAAATCGGATCCATGTTGACATACAACATGACTTCAGCAAACTGACCTACAAAATCATACGTGCCAAGGAGACTGACAGCCTACGGGAAGTCCCCGTCAAGAAGTGTTTCAATGCTGTGCTACTCAGATCCAAGGTTGGTGGTACTTGCCTTAGGATTGATCAGGATTTTCAGGTTCCCAAGTTCGCCAAGCTCAGATTGGGTGGTGCTAATCTCGAATTTTTGAAGCAGTGTGACAGGAAGATTTACTTCAGACACATTGATGGAAGCCTTGATAGTCAGGGCGTCTTGGAAGTATCATATACTGCATTGACATCAGAAGAGATTTCCTCTGAGTTTGCTGATTTCTGGAAGCCGATGTGGCAACGGGATTCGAGACAACAACAATTCTCAGGGGATGATTGGTCTGAATTTCAGGCGATTTTACAATCTTGCGAATTGCCACGCATTCCACAAATTGAAATCCCTTGGGATGATGTTGACAGATGGATGAGGATCATCGCAAAACTTCCTGCTGCAAAAGCCATTGGACATTGCGGATGGTCCAATGATGAATTGAGGTGTTTGCCGAGAGTTTGCGTTTGTGATCTGGTATGGATTTTCAAACAGGTGGCTGTTGTTGGCTTCAGTTCCAATTTTATGAAGGCCAAGACGATCCTTCTGTCTAAGATCCCAGTGCCATTGTCGATGCATCATGCCAGACCGATCACTATTTTGAGTTGCTTGCATCGCCTTTTTGGTAAGTTTGTCTTCAGGAGTGTTGCCGATGTTTGGAAGGACCATTTTCCTTTTCCTGTATCTGGCGGTCTGCCAGGAAGGGGAGTCAAGGAGTTGGCCTATGCTCAGAAGAGAATGATTGAAGAAGCGATCAGGTCCAATGATGTTCTTGGAGGTTACTCACTTGACCTGATTAAGGCATTCAACACTTTTGCAAGGTACCCATCGGCACTCATCATGCATAGACTTGGTATCTCTTGGACGTTGCTCAGGTCATGGTTGCATAGCCTTGACAAGCTTGTTCGTTTTCCTGTCGTGGAAGGGCAAATCTCCATTGGAATTACCTCCACAACGGGTGTCCCAGAAGGTTGCTCCATGAGTGTCCTTTCCATGCTGGCACTCTCATGCACCTACTATTTCAGGGTTATTCGGGAACATGTCTTTCCTTTTGCATACGCCGACAACTGGAGCTGGATGTCCAAACAGCAACAGGCGCATTTGACTGCGCACAGGGATGTTCTTGCCTTGACTTCAGCCCTGAAATTATCAATTGACCATGCAAAAAGTTGGCACTGGGCCACCACAAAGCAGTTCCGTGAATTTTGTGCAGCTAACTGTTTGACTCAAGATGGCACTGTGGCCGATGTTAAAACCTGCGTTAAAGACCTTGGTGAAATTGTCCATTACAACAAGAGTGCAACCCTTGGCTTCATCAAAGAGAAGATTGCCGAAGCCATCACCAGAGTGCATCGGATTGAATGGATACCTTGCTCTTTGCAGAAAAAGGCTCACCTGATCCAATCCAGTGCGTGGCCCATGGCATTGTACAGTGCTGACACAACTTACATTGGTAAGAAACACTTTGTGGATTTGCGTTGTGCTTGTGTTACCGCCCTGGTTGGACACTGGCATAGTGCATCACCTGTGATGTCATGCAACTTTCTTTCAAGGTCCCTGATGGACCCTTTCCTGCATACTCTTTGTCAATGCGCCAGAATTGTTAGAAGGTTAGCCACAACAGCACTGTCAATTGCAGCTGACACAGTCAAAGCCATGGTTACATTCACTGGCCATAGACCATTTGGACCAGCTTCCGCCTTTAGAGTTTATCTTAACCAGGTCGGTTGGACGATTGCAGACAATGGTGACATCACGGGTCCTGACCATCTCAAATGCAATGTTTTGAGAGACCATTGCAGAAAAATCATCAACACTTTCAAACAGATGTGGTGCATGTCACTATTAAATCTCAGCGACAGAAAGGGAGTTGGTGATTTTCTTCCTGATCCAGGTTTGTCCATCAGGGTCTTTTCAAAACTGCAGGATGAGGAACAACAACTCATCAAACTCAATGTTGCAGGTGGGTATCAAACCGACTCCATGAAAGCCAAATGGGATGACAAAGTCAGCGGCAATTGTGATTTATGTGGTTTACTTGATACTCGTGAACACAGACTTCTTGAGTGTGAGGCACTGACAGAGATTCGTCAGGAATGGAAAGCCACTTGCCATTTCATCAGTCATGACAGGCCTGAATGGATTTATCTGCCCATCCCCCGGCAACATCCGGAGGTAATGATCCTTAGAGCCTGGACGCAACTCATAAAGGAACCTGCAATACCCTTGATTGTCACAATGGATGATCGCCATTACAGGTTTTTTACTGATGGTGGAGCATTGAACCCGCAAATTCCTTGCGCAAGAGTGGCATCGTGGGCAGTCGTTCAAGATGTGGCCCAAACACCAGAAACAAGGAAATCATCTCTGGACTTTGCTTTCGGCCCAAAGCCTGTTTTTCCTGCCTTTGTCACCACTTCGGTGGGTTTGGTACCTGGGGATCAGAATGTTTCAAGAGCTGAACTATTTGCAGTTCTAATTGCCTTGAGAGCTTTGCATCATACAGACCCAGACGCAACTGCTGAGTTCGTGACTGATGCCAAGTATGTTTGCTTGGTCATCAGGGCTATTGAAAATAAAGTGTGGCAGCGTATTTCACACAGAATTCCGAACGTGGACCTCGTTCAAGAGATTGACGGTTTGTGGCAGTCGAGCAAATACAAAATGTTGAAGGTCAAAAGTCACGTCCCTTTTCAACAAGCCTCAAACCATGATGAGCTTTGGAAAATTGTGGGCAATCACTGTGCTGATCTCGCGGCCACTTCTGTTCTCAATAGTATTCCTGATGATATCAAACAGCTCATTGACTCAATTGCGTGTCATGTTCGTTCTGAAGAGAAGTCTTTCAAAGATTATCTTGACTATCTGGTGCAATTCAACAGATGCAGACTCCAGAAGCTGAATGAATTAAAACAAGACAAAGGTACATCCGTGACTCAGTTCCAACATGCAAGAGCCGCTCCGCAACCATCACTTGGAATCTTCGACTCCAGCTTGATGGGCATTGATGCATGCAGTTTTTTGAAATCTTTTGCACCAGTTGGCTATGAAAGCATACCCAGTGTTGCTGTGGAGGACGAAGTTTACAACATGTGTTTGCAAGGTGCCTACTTGGGGAAAGCCCTCAAAACCTGGCTCGAATCATTGAGATGGCCGACGGATGCTACTGAGAAAAATGCCACAGATTGGGGCATGTCTTGGTTCGAGATGGCCACTTCTTCTTACCTGGCTACAGGATTTCAGTTTCCAGTCAGAATTTCAGGTTCTGGCGCTAAGTCAAAATACGTGCCTTATGGTAGTGATGATGCCATGTTGCTACCGAGCAACCACCGTACTGCGGCTCTGCAAGGGTTGTGCTTGCGTCACATGGTACAGAATCTTGAGACCATTTTACAACAAAAACTGATACCATCTCCCATCATCACAAAGTGTGGCTCTCTTATCAGATTGGGTTTTAAACCGCCGGTAGCTGGGGTTGCCCGGAGACCTATTTTGCCCAACTCGTGCGAGACTATTCAGTTCACGTGGGACTACATTTCTTCCTTGGAGGGATCTGGAGTTCTGAGTAGACCAATTTACAAATCCAACTTGCAACCGACAATGGCAATTCCACAGATCGAAGATCCATCGACGGCAGACAGATTTAACAAGTATGCGACATTCATGCGAAGGCTGCGCAAGGCTCGCGCCAATGGTGGAGGTTGATGTGTAATTAGTAATTCATTTGCCATGCGTTCACTTCTCTGTTTAGTTTCCTGCAGTTTTAGTCTTCGGTACCCGCCACCTGTGCTTGGGGCCGGGGATTGTGGACTCCAGACTCCGCACGCACCCCGTCAAAACTTGGATGATGTTCTCAGGTTTTTTTGGGTAGGGTCATCAATTCATAGGAATTTAGAGCATTTTCATGAATTTTCTATACCCATAATTTTTACACTATGTTGGGATTCCGATTCTGGGATGAATGGCCATACCATTAATATCAACAATGTTTTGACCATGGCACACCAACTTGGATTTCATGGATTTCATCATAAGCCAACCGAAAAGGGGGAACCAACAACGAAGCTGAGGAAGCAAGGGGCATTTAGTCAACCAACAATGTAAATTTAATCAAACAAAGGACATGATGGACATGTAACTAAGCAATGTGGATCAACCTACTGTATATGCTGTTTGTGACACAATCAAAACTTGGCATTTTGTTCCCCTTCAAGCGCTTTCGGGGGTCAAAAATTTGAGCCACAGCCATGTAGGGATCTTGGACATGCTGTACTCTGACCCAAAACTGGTGGTTTGACCGATTTCTTGCTTCTATGCGGGGTATGGGTCAGTGGGTCAGTTTACCCATCATACATCATACCATATCAAATCCATATCATACCAGATCCATATACCATACCCTCTGGTAATTTAACATACTGTAGCTATTGAAAATGGCAATTAATAGTGGATTTACCCAGAGGGTATATCTTATCCATATCATATCCATATTTTGGGATGAACATTCATTGCCCAGCTGGCTGCTCAGGTTGGACAGTGGATCCAGTGGATCCAGTGGATCCAGTGGATCCTCCTTTGGTCCACGTGGCGTGGAACATCCCCAGGGACGGAGTCATGGTCATTAGTTGCCTGGAGCCTTGGCACCAGGGGGCCGAGGATGCCTAGCTGCCTAGAAAATGGCCATTGATGGGGTGATTATGGTTGATTTACCTATGAAAAATGGTGATTTTCCATGATTTTCCAGTTCGTTATGTAAACGTTTACCAGAGGGTAAGCTGTATCACTGGTTCTTCGAGTTGCATGTCCCCAAGAAAGCTTGATTTGTGGGATATTTGATATAACATGACATAACTTGGTTTGTCAATCGAACACGGTTGGGAAATCTCCGCACTAAATGGGGCTTTCAATGGAACAATCTTCGAAATCAATTGCAGCTTTCCAGCAAACCATATTTGATCACCAGAGGGCAACCAAAACTACTTACAATTTTGTGAGGTCTGAAAAATGAACGTCAAAATGGGTTATCGTGGGATAGGATGTGTAACCGACAATATGATAATGATAATCAAGACAAAAACCAGTCCCAGCATGAGTATGGCCTAAAATAGCGATTCGAACAGGGAATGTGATGACAAGACAGTGGATTCCAGGGTAATCCTGTTTTTGGACAAGCCCAAATCTGCTAACCCCGGTCATTTTGGGGACTTGGTTGACAATCTTTTACAATTTTTTTTCAAACAAGCAACTTACTACTGTAGTTGCGATGATCCTTTGGGTGTCAGCCTTTGTAATCAAATTAGTTGGTTTGCAACAGGCCCCCAACACCTGTTGCGTTCCCATTTGCATTTTCACTGTTTGTGTGTTGGTTGAAACAGATGTTGACACCATTTCAAATGTATAGTGGTCCCTACTCCAGCGAAGGACAATCCCTTCCCCTATTAGTAAACGTACCCCAAATACTAAAAACTAGGGTCCGTGTTGAATTTCGGGAAATTTCAGACTGGCCAATTTAATTTTTAATTGATCCCCTTTCGAAGACAAATTGAAAATGAAGGCCGATTTCAGGGTTTCACCCCCTAATAATAAAACATAGTCAACCCAGGGTGTTTTTTATTAGGATCCGTCTTTCAAGATCGGAAAAAACAACGTATTTTATATTAAGGTTTTTAATTTAATATCCGGGTAAAGCTTCGAAATCCAAATTTGAGCAATATTTTAGTTGGATTTTAAAAGGACATCTAATCGATTTTGAAATAGAAAAAATAGTTTTTTATATTAGGGTTTTATTTTATATTAGGGGGAAGCTTCGCACCCTAATACTAAATACCCTCTAAAACTCCTCCAGGTGTTTATTTTTTTTTGGGGGGGGGGACCGTTTAGTAATAGGGGGAAGGGATTACTCATGATATGAGCCACCTCCACATGGCCACGGCTTAAATACTGGGTACCAATGGAGACACTAATTTGACATAAAACAATCCAAATTTTGAGGCGAAGGATTTTTAATCTTTATTTCTCACAACTTTTGAAATCACTAAAAACCACTGAGGACTTGGCTGTGGCCAGTGCCACTTGTCTTGACTGGCGGATGGAGGATTAGTCCTGGGTCCCGCAATTTTGAGTCAAAAAGATGAACGGAGATTGTATAGATCTAAGCTGTAAACTACAAAGATTACACAGTGACACCACAATGTCTATAAACTTCAAACCTGGTTTTCTTCTACTGTAGAGGTTTCTCCCAAAGATCCAAGTGAAAGTTGGTCAACTCCCAATTTTCGTTATTTTGATGGTTCATTATTCCCAGACAGTTTCCTATTTTACGTGTGAACTCCCCATCTTTGTTGATGAACTCACATTTTCTCTTGGTTAACTCACCGTTTTTGATGATTGAATTGAATCCAACATTTTGTTGGTTCACGGACCGTTTTTGATGGTCAACTCACCATTTTTTGCACATTAGAACCTGAATATTGTTGGCTGGTTCACTAACGATTTTTTGCTTGTTGAATTACCATTCTTTGCTGATGAAATCCAAGTTTTTGCTGGTCATTAACTCACCGGTTTTGCTGCTTAACCCAGCACTTTGGCTTGTTAACTCACCATTTTTTGCTTTTTTTTTTCCATATTCTTGATGGTAAAGTGACAATTTTTGCTGGTGAACTCACCCTTTTTGGTGGTTAAAACCAAATTGTTGGTGAACGTCCCACATCCCCGTGGTGCCGAGGTGGATCAGGAGCTCCCTGCACTGATGCTGGCCGCGGGTGATGCCTCTGGCAGCGTCACAGACACTCGCCAGGTTTCAGCGGGTTGTCTTAAAATTAGGCTCCCAATTCCAATTGATTACTGCTGTTAAAACAATAATGACCATCCCCATAATCACCATTTTGATGGCTGGTATAAACCATCAAACATGAGGTGGTTTATTATCGTTTAACCCACATTATCAGATTATCATCATTGTCCCGAATAAATGTATTGGGTATAACTATAGGTATTCCAACTGTTGGGTAGTTGGACCACCGCCCGCAATAGCCCGTGGGTTTGTTACTGCATTTCTGGATTCTTCTGTTGAAATTGATTCGTTCTCTTTGAACTTGCGTCATGTCACCATGGGGTGAGGGATGCATTTGGCTTTATGTTTGTTCGTATGTCTATCTGCCTGTCGCTATGTATGCTTTGTATGTATGCCTGTATGTACGCATGGATGTGTCGATGATACACACGACACGTGTGTCTTTTTGATAAATGCATGCATGCACGTGCGGAATTGTGGTACTTTAAATCCCTCGCAAAGCAGGGACCAGGTGTAAGCATCCCTGTGCTGGCAGGGGCTGTGGTGTGGCAGGGGTGCTGTAAAGCCTTCCTTTTCCAACTGATGGAAAGCCATCAGTGCAAACCCACCTGGCGTGGTGAAAAATAGAGCTGTCCTGACATGACTATGTATATATATATATATGTATAAGTATATATAGATATGTACTTATCTACACATTTTTGTTTATGACTGACCCTGGATTAGTTGGTGATTTCTTTCTTATGTAGGTTTCTGGCGGTTTGTCATTCACACATTACCTTGTAGGTACTGGCTGGCCATTCATTAATGTTGAGTGTTCATGAATGTTCATGAACATGATGTATATTCAAAATTGGAAGTGAGTTCTGTTATTCTTCGTTGTTTCTTTCCCCATGTTTTTTGCTTGATCGTGGTTGTTCGTTAGTGATTATCCAAACCATGTCCCAGGATTTTTTGTCCCCAATTTGTATAGCCATATCACCCCACATACATATAACGTGTATAAATAAATAAATATATATACTGTATATATGTAGACATATATATATGTATACATATAGAGCTGAGAAAAAGCATGCAACTATATATATATATAATATGTATGTGCATGTAGATGGATGGACTCTGGACTGTCTCTATGCAAGTATGTACCTATACATCACCAATACATACAGGAAGCCCCTAGATCGGCAAGTTGGTTTATAACTGGGCGAACGCCTGGATCCTGTAGGCCTTAAGCTTGGATATTGGCCTTGAAGTGCGATTGCTTATGCATATATGGATACACATTATTGCGCATATATACATATACAATATGTATATGTGTACACATTAATGTACACAATTAAGAGGAATGTCAAAGCAGAAACTCTATGTATATGTTGTGTTTTTAGTATATTAAACATATATATATAAATAATCTGTGTAGATATTGATGGTCTAAGGAACTCATACCATTACAATATCTACATATATGATGTCCCAAACTATTTGTTTGTAATTATTATGACAATGGTATGGTTCCGTTGATGATATTTTGATGATATTTATTATAACTATTTTTTTTATATTATGGGAAACGAACAATTGGAATTACTGTATATCATTACACACAATATGATGAATATCATGGAACTATCATTAACAAAGGGTCATTCCCCATAATATGGTCATATCAGAATGGTAATGATAACACGCCAAACATGATAACCCTAATTGTTGGTTTTATATCCCATGACTCATCCCATATATATATATATATGTATATATATATACATACATACCCAATAGATCACCATTTACGTTTGGTTATATCCCATTGACTAGTGGAATATTTAGTGGGATATAGTGGGATAGAACTGATAGAACCAACCACACAGTGACATATCAATAAATGGGATATAACATGATATAACCAAACAGAAAAAAAAGGATGTTGCTGGTTCACGAACCTTTCGCCATCGTCCCGCGGATCCGACCTGGACCCGACCTTGTCGCGACCTGTCAGGTCTGGTCCTTGACGGCTGCCGGGGACCTGGCCTCGCCCAAGGGCTCGGGCCGCTGGTCCGGGATGGCCTCTAAACGCTGGCCCAAGGGGCAACCGGTGGCAGGATCTCACTGGGGATGGGGGGGAAGGATCGGTTTTTCCCCGGGTGGATGATTGAGCCATTGAAGAATCCAATAAACATAGGCTTTAACTATGAAAAAATGGGGATATTTTAGTGGATACAATAGATAAATGATGGTTGGTCGATGATTTTTTGGGGGGATTAGACTGTCTAAGATGGTGGGGGTTATCACAATCCATGAGCCCCTTCTTAACCAACCAGTATAAAGATACAGCACAGGGTCTTGAACACTGCTCAACTGGGGATATATCCTCGTAATTTTTCACCAAACTATGGTATAGATGGCCCATTCATAGATGAATATAGATGATTTACCAATGAATAATGGCTATGTTGAATTACCAGGGGGCAGATGTGTATATGTGCATAGATGCATGCAAATCTATAGGAATATTGCCATGATCCATGTACAGTGGGGAATATTCCTATATTTTTTTTTGGATTTATCTCTATGTATTTATACGGCCAGGTGCTGTGTGTTGCCCGGAAGATTCAAATGGCGTTTAAACATGTTGTCCGCATCCTTAACGTTCGCCCAGACTCATGATTGTGACATAACAGAACAATATGTTGATTGGGGAAATAATATCAACTTTATCTTCATCAGGGATCATTCGCCACCCCTTCTGAACAATACGTTGATTGGGATGATAACACCAACTTTATCTTCATGAGGGATCAAAATTCGCCACCCCTATGACCAATGTTGAATGGGGTAATAACATCAACTTTATCTTCATGAGGGATCAAAATTCGCCACCTCCTCAGAACAATATGTTGATTGGGGAAATAACATCAACTTTATCTTCATGAGGGATCAAAATTCGCCACCCCCTATGACCAATATGTTGCATGGGGTAATAACATCAACTTTATCTTCATGAGGGATCAAAATTTGCCACCTCCTCAGGACAATATGTTGATTGGTGAAATAACATCAACTTTATCTTCATGAGGGATCAAAATTCGCCACCCCCTATGACCAATATGTTGAATGGGGTAATAACATCAACTTTATCTTCATGAGGGATCAAAACCAGGAAGGCGGGACATCAACTCCGGGCAAACGTCCAGGTTGCAGCGAACATGTTTAAACATTATCCTTCAACATGCTCAAACACTGCGCAGGGCCAGTGTTTTGAGATTTCCCAGACGACGAACCCTAAACCCTAAAACCCTAAACCATCCTAAACCCTAAAACCCCAAACCCTAAAATCCCAAACCCTAAAACCCTAAACCCTAAAACCTAGGCTCTGAAAACTTTGAATCCTAAACTGGAAAACACTGCGTATAAGCAGTATTTTCATGTATTTTCTGCAATATCTCCTATCATATATTCGACAACACGACATTCTCAATGGTAATGTCTGGGCAACACACGGCGTCTGTGGGTATTTATACATATATATCTATCTATACATACATACGTACGTACGTACGTACGTACGTACATACATACATATATATATATATATATATCTAGGTTGTACTACAATGTTTTGTGCCTTGGGATGCACACCCATGTTTACCTATGTTGAAGGTCATATATGAGTTCCTCTGAGACAGAGATTCCATCCATTGATTTGTTATCGTTTTTGCGCTTTGCAAAACACATCTTTTGGGTCTACCCCATTTCCCATATGCGTTGTCTAATCAGAACAACTATAGCTAGTATACAATAATTCCCTGTCCAATATTTTTCATCATTATTTACTAGGCGGGGGTCTAGTACCATCTCCAGAGGGCTTTTGTCATGAACTTTCTCGTCGGCGTAGTCATATCTGTTTAATTTATACGTATATTTGTTTGTTTGTTACGTTCTTGTAAATTCTGCATGTGGTAAACCCTCAATCATAAACCTCAAATTGGGGATGGTCTATACCACATGTTTGTGATAAGATTGGGATGGGTGGCTATTGGGTCGTCCACATCGGAAGGATTACCTAACAACTAGCTCGGTGTTTGAGCTGCGAAAAGAGAGGGCAAGAACTGCACCTGTGCAGCTTTGATATTTGCAGCTACCCAGTTTCAATAGCTTTTGTACTGTATGGGGCTGCCTTTGGCGATTGTAGAGATCTGCGTGACAACACAAGTGTGATTATTTGAGCATGTCTATGGGTCAAGTCCAGCTTGAAGCCCTGGCGAGGCTTGCGGCTTCTGCACATCAAACCTGCGCTGGTGGGCATCCTTCGCTATGGACAGCAGAAGGCGCAGTGGCTTTTGGCTGTCGCCTCGGGCAAGGACCGACCACTTCCACTGCGATCTGCCCCTGTGGCCATGGCAATTTGAGGGAATATCCTAGTTTGGCCTCTGGTATCCTCTGGTATCCTCTGGTATCTTGTGGTATCCTGTGGTACAGGTGATTTAACATAGCCAATGAACATGGTCATCTATAGATGATTTCAGTCTATAAACAATGGGCGTTGCCGTGTGGCCACCTTTGAGGAGACTGCATCAGTTTCATTGCCGACAGTTTTGGACTTTACTTAGACCATTCCAAGTAGCCATGAAAAATTGCTAAGGGCTAAGAGTTCCCAAATAATGGGTAGGTTGTCCCTTTTTTTGTAGGTACTTGGAGGGTCTAGGTACATAGATATTCACCAGAAGTTCCAGTTTTGGTTGGTCAAACTTCATGGCAAAAACTATGGCTGTGGCCCAGATCTCCATTTTCCAATATGGAGCCCCCACTTATATGTTGGTTTATGTTCACCCATCTAGCTATACCTATATATATATATTATTTATATATAATTATGTGATATACCTGACATAAACTTAGCCTCTCTCTCTCTATCTACCTACATATATATATATATACATATACATACAACTGACCATAAACTACATGATATACACCGTAGTCATTCTACTGTAGTTAAGCACCAGCTTGCCATAGTTTGGGGGCCCCACATGATCTTCCCAAGCGGTGCAAGGATGTGATCGTGCTGGATGGTTTGACCGGACAAGAGATTCACCATGGAGTGGCAAAGCAACCACACCTGGTGCAAGCGATGGAGTGGCGCTGATAAAGAACCTGACTGGTGTAGTAAACCAAAAAATCTATTGGGAATTAACCATCAAAATAACCATCAAAAGTTGGGATTTAAGCATGACATTATCATAAACCTTTCCAGCACCCAAGCGTTTTGGTGTCTTTTTTCTCAACAGCCCACTACTAGGAGGGTATGCGCAATGCTATAAACTTCATGGGAGATGGAACCTCAGGGCGGGGTGATAGTCCCCAACAAGTTTTGAGCATGGGCAATTTTGAAAGGGCATTTTTTTAGTTGGTGCCCCTACCAATCCATCAATTTGCGTTCTAGTTCACAGCTTAGCTCCAGTATCACTCAGGGAAGCGTACTGATACTACTTGCTGCTTGGAGAGTCTGAATTCCACATATTGCTTGTATGGTCCATCTGTTCGCTGGGCTGAGTATAGTGCAAAGGGTAACTCAAAATGTTTGATCCCAAAAGCTCGATGCGTAGCACTCAATAGTGGCCCCTATTGATGGGTCTTTGCTTCCCACCCAAAAATGGCGAAATGATATTTTATACATATACTGTACATGATTATCTAATTATATATATATATATATATATATATTCATAGCAACAGGAAAATTTGGGCCTGAACTCTCAGTTGGCTCGTGAAGTGGAGATGGTACTGTCCAGCAGTCTTGCTCTTAGGAAAGCGGTACTTGAGAGCTTAAACTTGTGATTGAGAGCAAGGTCACAAAGTTGTCGCCATTGGCTCAGAATTTGGGTGTATATAGACAATGTTTTTTTTTTTGGGTGGGGGGAACTAGCCGAACTCACAGTGATGACTCGGTGACGCAAGTCCTCTCAGAAACTTAACTGGGAAAGGTGAACATGTAAGCAACATTCACTACAACAAGATTGCAATTGTTGGAAAACATTCACGGAGAATCAGAGAGGTGTTGGATATGATTGATTATGTCATGTCATTCGCCAAAGAAGTCAAGTTTGCTTGCGCAAGATCATAAGGAGTAGTCGCTTCCCCATCAATATCATGTTGGCTTCTTGTTTTTTTGTCTTCCTTGCCTTCCGCCGGACACGCTTACGACGTGGACCGAAACAAACCCGTCGCGCGCTCGATGGCGAAAATGTTCCAGGCAACCTGCGCTGCAAGCAGGTATCCAAACACCGAGATACCATGTGTATATATGTATATATATATATATATACACACCATATATATATAATTATGTATATATATATATGATATATGTGTCAAATCAAGTCACTGGGTACCTGTAAAAGATGCGATGGTTGACTGTTCAAGTGACCGTCTCACCATCCGAAGACGGAAGTATTGACGGAACGTTTTGGCTTCATCGTCTCCTGTTTTCGCACACCTTGATTTGGGTCTCTGGAAATGGCCCAAAACAGCATTGATATACTGTATATAAATGGGGAAGATGATAAGGACCAACCTCTGATTTTTTTTGTTTTTCCTCCAAATTTTCAGCCCATGTCTGGGGCTCTGGGCAGTACCCCAGGATTATCCTGGCGCCGGCTACTTGCGCTTGCGAGGCCTGGGCTGTACTGTAGTGTTTGGGCTGGGATGCCTGTGAAAGTCGGTGGTTTCACCAACAAACAATGGGGTATTTATTTAACATGATTGAACTCGACAAAAAAATGGTGATCGAATGGGGATATTATATGATATGATGGGATATATATATATACAACATTATACAACCAACTTGATATGATTTTGGGTTTGTCTGATAATGCTTAGTGTACATTTAGAAATAATGATAAATCAGTGGATGGAATGGGGCACTGTACCGGATTTTCAGATATGCCCAGATAGAAAAGAGGGGCTTGGATTGGAGTGGAAGAAGATGGTTGATATTGAAAGCTAAAGTGATATATATATATATGCCACTTGCTAATCGAACATTGATGGCTCGGAAATCACCATTTTCAATGCGAAAAGATGAACATACAATCCATACATGGGGAGGTTTCCATTGCCAGTTTGAGTTTTTGGAGGGTAGAGGGTACTGTATCCGATATCCATATCTTATTATAGATCAATATCAGCAGACTGTTTGCTCTGATAGTTGATATTGGATCCGGTGGAACCGAAACCGGGTATGCTGAGGTTGCAAGGATACACTGCATTGGGTGGTGGCTAGGGTAAATACACCTTTCCCCTTTGCCCTTTCCCCGGAGAGATAGCAACAAGAATGACCATCAACATGTATATATTAATTAGCAAGGATTCCCTCTTCTATCTTATCTTGTATTTCATTTTTTTTTAAATAGCCATCAACAAACAATCCATACTTGGGGATTATTGTTGGGTATACCCCTAGCAATGGGATAGTGCCCCCAATCATGGGGCATGTTGGGGTCCATGTACACCTGGCTTCCAAGAGATTAGCCCTGCATTGGGAACGATTTTCGCTGGATTTGCTGAAGAAACTGAGCTCAGCCGCGGCCAAGGCCTTCCATTTAGCTCTGGAGCAGCTGAGGTGCTACATCGGTACTTGGTGAACCCTGGTTGGCAAACCCCAAGTATAGGTTTATAGGTTTACAGTGGTCCACTTATATTTGGGGTCATGACCCAATATACAGTAGATTGCAAGGCCAGTTGCTATTCAGTTTAAAAAGGGCAAGCTCAACAAAACACACCAAACACATTAGGATGATTCCCCCCTTAGCTGCACTCATGTGCAACGTTGTGGCTGAAGTTGCTGCTAGTGGCAGTGACTTAGCCATATATGGCTTTGTTTGAAAGTAGGGTGCCCCAAAATTCCATGGTTGATCATGGTTTTGACCAATAGAATGGCCATTTCTCAGGGATTCTGAGGGTGCACTCAGTGCACTCCCCCATTTTCAAGGTCTCCGAGTTCTTTGGAGACTTTGGAGTAGTGGAGGAGTGCAATTTTTGAAGCGCCATGCTGCGAAATTTGGGGCTTGAACTGTGGATTTCATTCGGTTTTCAGTTCCAAAAGCACGGCCTATCTGAGTTGCATCCACTGCGACCACCAGGACAATGTCATCCTGGGAACGAACCTTGATGGTCGACCCAGTGGAGAGGTACAGCACCGTGATTTCATGGTGATTTAACCATCAAGAATGGTGATTTAATGATAGCATCATCATTAGGATATCATGGGGAGACCCCTGAAGTTATCAAACATTGTCGACTTGAGTTGGGTACCTGTCGGTTTTTGGACTTCCATTCCACAGAGAGTCCAACTCTGTCCTGTGTTGCAGCTGTTTTTGAGAGGATTGTTTCAAGGAGAAAGGCTAATATGGGGAGACAATACCTCTGAATTGCCATGTTTTGGGTGATACCAGTAGTGATGAACATCCAAAGCTCCTAGCTATTTTGGTCTTCATCCGGGGATTCCATGGGTTTTGAGCCAGATAAACCTTGGTTTGTTGGCTTCGCACATGGGTCAGGTTTTTTGGGCCATGGAAACATCAATATTTATCAGATAACCTAAATCTGTTTGCCATCCATGCAGTATAGCTTATTACCATTGAACCTTTTTGCGGGGTATCCAAAGCTTTTAGTATTGTGAAGCCAAACATGAACTGACAAAAGCGCGAGATACCCTCCAACTGCCAGACTTGGGAAACTCTCAGAATTGGTTTATGGATATTTATGGATACATTCTGAGTTTGGGGTTGAAAATCTACGGACTCCTCTGAGTTCTATCGTGAATCAATCCATCAACTAAGTGTGGGGATGGTTTGTTAATACAACTACAATTATCAACCATTACGATTATTGGCACAGTATTCTTACTATCATGTCCTTTGTTTTTACTATTAAGCTTTCCTTTTTGTTAATAGTGGTGTGTGGTGTTCTTGCTATTCTTATTATCATCATTGTCATCATTTACTATTATTACGATTGCTGTTAACAATAATGACAATACTATATACTGTTTACCAAATAGCTACATAATAAAAATGATACTATTGTAACAACAACATCATCATCAGTATAGTATAGAAACCTCTTAGTAAATAATAACAACCAACAACAAGTTTAGTTTTTCTTGGCTGAATCCCAGAATAATTCTACTCAGTTGTTACTATTGTAACAACAACACTATCATAGTTATTAAGGGAATTAAACATAGCAACAAACACATTATATAGTTGCTAATCACCTATCATAGTATAACATTAATAATAACAATGGTGTGTTATTCATTGTAATAATAACAATGGCGATTCATCCTATAAATGGATCATACTTATTAATAACATAACCATTGTGTGTTATTCATATAGCAATCACACTAGTTAACAACAATGGTGTTACTTTTAATATCTTTTAATAATCAATAGTACTAATCCATAACAATCCACATTAGTAAACTGGGTCTCTGGTGACCATAACGTCAGACTTTCACGCCAGGCCTGGGTCCAATTTGTGGATACCAGCAGCGCGGAGGAAGCCAGGTGGAGAGTCACGGCTCGGGGTGGTTGACTTGGCCACGGAACTGTTGTGATCAAATGGCGAAGAAAAAGCATCCGAAAATGGTGAATTTTTAGCATCCAAACATGTCCAACCATGGTGATTCAAACCATCCAAAACGGGTGGATTAACTCGTCCCTGCTACAGGCGGCAAAAAGATCGACAGTCGATTGGAGGAAGATATATTGAGATCTTCAGCCACTCGCAAAGCACTGGCGCATTGGTCCCGGTGATAGGGATACCCCTGGCGGAAGATTGCGGAGAGGAGGATCCTTGAAGAGTCGTTTGGCTCTTGCGGATTAAATTTGTCAATTTCCTGATGTTCAGTGATGAGAGCACGTTCCTTTTGCTCTTTGCTTTTTGCAAAAGTAAAGTGAAAGGTCAACAGATGGAAATGGATTGCCATACTATTTTTTTCTAGAGGTTTTCGTGTCCTGTTTCTTTAAGGACTGCAAGAACCAGTGGTTTCCTTTCATGGATGATGGTCTGGTTTTGGTTTTTGCGGATCTGACTCCAGAGCTAGCATCACTTAGCAAGATCAAGATACCACGTACTTCTGGTAAATATCCACATAAGTATACAATTATACATGTGTATACATATTTTGTCTTTTGTAATCATGTGCATCCGATTTTTAAATAAACCACATCCCTGGTAAAAGGATCAAATCCTGACTGACTTTTGTAGCTTATCCCCTTTGGGTTGTTGAACCCCCTATTTTGTCCTAATTTGTAATATATCTATATCTACGCTTTAGGAATAGTTGCCATAACTATATAATAAATATTTCGGACGTTTATTTTCCCATATACTCAGAGCGTAGACCCTCCAAGTATCCATGAACATGGGCAAAGGTCATTAATTTAATGGTTACTATTCGCCAGTTTTCTATTTACTTAGAGATCTTAGAGGGTTTAGGTAGAAAATTGTATTAGTCTCCAATGGATTTTCGGTGCTCCAGTCCCTCCGTTCCCAGGCTCCAACTTGGACGTTTCTTGGCGTTCGCCGGCATCGGAGACGGAAGACACAAACCTATAAATTTTCTGAGCACTAACTTATACTAGCTTACAAGTAGACCTTAGATCACATATATATATATATACAGGATATTGCTGTATATTGTATCTATATTTATATGCCTATATACATACAGTACATGATCATACATATTCAAATTTCGGGAGAGAACGCCACAAGTAGATGGATTCAATCTATATACACATTTGTCTACGAAAAATCTGTTGGCATCATGGTGTCCAGTGTCGACCTGTTGGAAACTTGGATTCGCGCTTTTCCAGTCAAATTCAAACATTATATTATCATTATATATATAGAGTAACCACAATCCCAACTGGATCCAACTTGATCTTGTTGCAGTGGTAATCCCATCCCCCAAATATTAAATTATCTAAATACCTCGCACATGAACCACAAAATCAATAGATCCAATACGTTCTCCACACGTCTCAAAGGACGCAAACGCGCGAACTGCTGGGCCGCCACGCAGCAGTGGCGGTGGCAAAGGATTTGGCAAGACTATGATGAGCCCATTGGGAGGAGATCGCCTTCATAGGGAGAATGGTGCTGGGCCGCCACTGCAGCAGTGTTGGTTTACTGCTGGTTGTTGGTTCAATACATGGTATGTATATATATATACACCATTGTTTATTGGATATGTGTATATCTATGTATGTTTATTGGAGATATCTATTGTATAGATATGCGTCTATCAGATATATCTATCATTATCTATCAGATGAATATATCATATCTATGAGATATGTATTCATCAGATATACTGTCTATATCATATATTCTTACATATCACAGAATCATATGGAAATCAATGCATAGATGATACGTACATATGTCCACATAATACGATATAATATACATGAGTGGGGTTAAACACTACCAATAATAGCTTTTGGAGTTGATTCTAAAAACGACTTGATCTGGTAGGTGAATGGGTTATTTTTTCCAAACTCTTATGGAGGAACCTTGGATATACTAATCATCCTTTCTTAAGCCTTAGTTGGTGTCCTTTCTTTCTTAAGCCTTAGTTGGTGATACTGTTGTTGGTCATTAGAAATGTATACATAATTATATGATATGTAAAAAATATGTATATACATATATCCCCCAGTTCAGTTGTACTAAGTTCTACCCCAAGCTACCTCCATGATGCTCCCAGCAGTCTCCAGGAGTCTCCTTGGCTCAAAGTGCTTTAAGTGCCATGGGCATCCCAACTACCGCGAAGACCAGCCTGGCCGCTGTGGATAATGCTGCCATGGGTCAATGATGGTCTGATGGATTTATGAAATGCTTTAATGCAGGTGTTTTATGATGCTATATGATGCAGGTCACCATTAATGGCTTAATTGCTTTTGCCTTGGTTTTAGGATGGGTCATTGGTGACTCTGCATAACCATTTCCCTCATTTGGTCACGTTGATATCAGGGAGATGGAGATCCAAGATGAGGGGCACCCACCCACTGAATGTCACTGAATGTGGCCCAACGAATCCTTTTTTGGTGACCTCACGTTTTTTTTTGTTTGGGCTGCAGCTATGTTTTTGGAGCAGGAACATGATGTGTTGTGATGCTGTTAGAAGTTTGCACGATCAAGTTGGAAGCAGTTTATCCATGGCTATGTTTTTTCCAATGTTTTTGCATGTGTGTTATTTTTGTGGAAAAAAACATGTTCCACCATGGTCTTTGTTATGCAGCAGGAAAGCCATTGTTTTGGATGAGCTAAATCAACCGTACCAAGCGCTGGCTGCAGCTTAGGAACCAGTGGCTTCAACTGGCAACTTGGCCACATCATGCCTGGGGAGATTGAGAGGATTCGCTTCATGGGAAATCTCGACCTGTGAATCTCGACCTGTGAACTATGTCAAAAGTGAGTCAAGATTTACCCGGTACCCTCTGTTAAACTAACATAGCTATGGAAAATCACAATCTTTAATAGGTAAATCAACTATAATTGAATGGGCAATTTTCAATAGCTATGTTAAATTACCAGAGGGTACATGATGATGAAACCTGGTTCAAAAGGATCGTCTATCTGGATAACATATAACGACCTCACTGCAAGCCCACTGCGACCTCACTGGAATGATGGGGATTGTGAGGGGAATCATCCCCGAATGGGCGAACTTTTCAGGTTATCCAGATCTATGATCGCCTAGTATTTTTCTCAACATCCATGCTACTTTTCAAGTGTTAAGTTTCTTGAAGTTTGACACTGTCAAGAGTCCAACAAAGATAAATCCAGCTGAAAGGATCGACATCAGTTGTGGATGTGTAAAAACTAACAAACACTGTCATGTGGTAAACCCAAATTGAATAAACCTCCATTTTTGGAGGGTTTATACCACCCATTTCTGGTGACATTAGAGATGCTTTATGGCATACCACAGACCTCTCGAGGTTTGCCGAAGCTGCGACTCGAGTCGTTAGAGCCAAGGTGACTACGGTGTTGGTGGCGCTGCTTTCGTTCGGCTGAGAGGGTGCGATGGGATGCTGTGTTGAAGCAGATCATGGGTTTCTAAATACCGTAAGCCCAAAAGGATCTAAGAATATGTAAGAACATCCTACAAACATAGCTAGGTAAATGACTACCTTTGTGGACAGTAATTACAGATCATATATGTATACATATATTGTTTGTATGTTTTTGTTTCTTGCATTTACTTGGGATGATCCCAGTTGACAGCAGTTCACAGCTTGATGAGAGCGGAGATTCGTTGGTTCACCTTTAGCTGATTTCGGATTGGGCCAGCAGTATCTCGTTCCATTGTGGTATAGGCTACGGAGTTCTTCAAGGAGGGCTATTGTTTGATGGATTTTGTTTTGTTTTTTTTGTTTTCCAGCCTGGCTTTGTGGCTATTGTGGCTTCTGTGGCTTTGTGGGCGTGACGCGTTTGTGGCTCTACCATGCTTTACCTATCTATCTATCTATCTATCTAATCTAACCTAATCTAGTCTAATCTAACCTAATCTGACCTAATCTTATCTAATCTTATCTTATCTATCTAATCTATCTGAACTATCTATCTAATCTATCTAATCTATCTAGTCTATCTAATCTAAATCTAATCAAATCTAATCTAATCTAATCTATCTAAGCTATCTAATCTATCTAATCCAATCTAATCTATCTAAATATCTACCTATCTATCCAATCTATCTATCTATCTACCTACCTATCTATCTATCCACCCATCTATCTATCCTATCCTATCCTATTCTATTCTATTCTATTCTATTCTACTCTATATTTTATTCTATTCTATCTATCTAATCTATCTAATCTATCTAATCTATCTAATCTACCTAATCTACCTAATCTATCTAATCTATCTAATCTATCTAATCTATCTAATCTATCTAATCTATCTAATCTATCTAATCTATCTAATCTATCTATCGATCTATCTATCGATCGATCGATCTATCTATCTATCTATCTATCTATCTATCTATCTATCTATGCGAATAGAGTGTAGGCTACGGATCAAGTATAATATCACAACTAAACACTCTGTGATCCAGCACCAAAGGGGCAATCCGAACTGGCCTCTTTGGCTCAAGACCCACTGCAGCACTGGAGAAAAGATCAGCAATGCGGAAGCAGCTGCCTGTGTGACGTCGTCGAACTGGAACATTTATCCTCAACATCAACCATTGGAACATAACCGGGTAGGCAATCCCCGATTCGCAGGTTATCAGCCGTAGGACTCCTACGGAGCCTACGAGCGGGGAGCCGCGGGCCTTACAGATGACTGAACAGGATAGCAGCGATAATGCATTTTCTTTCTCTGGACATGCCGTTGCACCAGCTGCCGGCACGCAGTCAAATTCTTCACAGAGTATCGACACTGGTGGAAGCGATGCCTCAGAACTGAGAACAAGCCAACCCAGGCGACATCTGGTTGCTCCTAGAGGGAGACAAATTTCGACAATGCAAGCAATTGAAGATAGGGACAGCACACCTGGAAAGAGAAGATCATCTGCACGACAATTGTCGCCTCCGATGACTCCAAGGACTAAGGCAAAGACTACGTCGTCGAATCCGCCTTCACCGATTCAGGACGCTACTCCATCAGGGACAGGATCTTATCAGCAAGTGAATGCCCCGTCAAGTGGTAGCGACATCTTCACTGCCTATCAGAGTGAATTAACTGAGTACAAAACATCACTGGAAAGGGCCACTGAAGAAGAATCTGTACTTCAGGCAAGATTGAGTGAGACGACAGCATATGCCTATCAACAATTTAATTTCCTGGAAAGCACCACTCATCAAGAGATGATGTCGATGACCGAACAACTCCAGATGCTGAACTTCGAGTTACAGGCTGCACAACAGGAAGATGAAGGTGCGACCTACAGGATCGAAGAGTTGGAAAGGTATCAGACTATGTCGAATGAAGCTGCATCTCATTTGGAATTCAAATATTCACGACTACGTTCGGAATTCGATGAACAAATGGGACAAGCAAACGCAATTATGGTACATGTGGGAACTGACGCGAATGCTCACATTAATCAACTCAGACTGGAACTGGAAAACGCAGAGATGAATGCCAAGCAAGAAGCTCTAGCAGTCGGATATGCTAATGACCAAACATGTGCTTTGCAGATCGAGATGCTCGAGGTTGCCAATCAGAACCAGACGATGAAGCACACCATGGCCATGAATGTCAGGCGACTGGAAACTGAGTTAGATGCTGCTGACATGAAGAGGGACGAGATCATGAAGGAGTTCCGTAGTAACATAAGATCTGAACATGACCGTTATGCAGAATGTGAACATCACTTAGCTTTGGAAGAATCACAGCTTCGATTACAGGTGATCCACAGTGAGAACTTACAATCTCGACTAGCGATCTCTGAGAACAGGGTTTCTGAAGAATCTCTAGCCGAATCAGGTGGCATGCGGGACATGAGGATCATGGGACTACGTTCTGAACTACACATGAAACAAAGTCTTTTAGATCGAATGCAACAGCAACTGACTGAATCGAAGAATCAGTATCATGAACTTTCCTGTCAACAAGCCAGAAGATCTTCACCGAGCAGATCACCGCATGGAGGACCTCTATACGAGATGTACATGCAAGCCGTGCGTGAACGTGACAGCTTGAAAGAATCCAAGGCCGAAGTTGACAAGTTGTACTTGCAGAATAGATCTGAACTCATTGACACTGAGGACCTGCTCAAAGTATTCCAGCGAAACTTTGATGAAACTGGTAAGAAATATCAAGATGCTCTGAACAAGATCGATCACATGAGTAACAATCCGAATGTGACGAGTACCTTGTTTGACAGTTTGCACAATGAAATCAATGACAGGGATACAGCTATTGCTCGCCTTCATACTGAACTTGAAGCCCAAAAGGACTCTCTTGAGCGTGCTCACAGGGATGCAGGTAAGTCCATCAAGATGTTGAACGACAGAAGACTCGTGATCAAAGGTGCGACTGACTATTCCATTCCTGAAAGCCATTTGACCGAGATGCATCAATTGGCCAATGAGCGTTACGCTGAGGTAGAAGAGATGTCGAGCACCATTGCTGCCCTGAAGTTGGAAAACCAAGCTCATTCTTCTTCATCAATGAATAGACCGACTACATTACATGGGTACCCCAGTAGTGCTATGCCTCGGAATGAATGTGAAGAGAAGTGTGCCAAACTGAAAGCAGAGTTGGACGAGATGAAGCAAGAGAGGAACGCTGAAGTTCGAAATCTTCAAGATGAGTTGAAGAAGATGGAAGATCGTAAAGATTACTATAAGAACAATTTCTCTCAAGCTGAAGATCGTGCCAATGATGAAGAGCAGGAATACCGAGCAGAAGCTGAAGCCTTCGAGAAGCTCAGGAACGAGTACAACACAAATGTCAAGGAGTTGGAGAACCTTGAAAGGGATAGATCCAAGTCATCTGTATCTCGAAGAGAAGCCGAAAAGATCAGCCTCCAACCCTGGCCTAAGACCACTGAACTTTCATCCTGGAAGGGAAGTGTCGTTCATGAAGTTTGCGTTGCAAGTGGAGATCGAAACTATGAAGATTGGAAGGCGTGGTTAGCTCCGTGTCTTGCAGATCAACCTGACTTGGAGGCGCTGGCCAAAGCTCCTGAGGTGAGATTCCAATCCATTGATGCCAAGCTCTCCAATGCCTTGAGGAAAGTCATTGACAATGCTGGGGACAAGTCCATGCAAGTGAAGTATGACATGTCCATGAAGAACCAATTGTATGGGAGAAGTGGGGACTTCATCAAGGGACGAGAACTATTTGCAATGATATTGATTAGCTTCAAGTCACCTGACCCCACTGAAGTTCTCTACAATGCCCATCATTTGTATATGTTCAACTACTATGGAGATGACCAACTTGAGGCCTTCTACAACAAGTGGCTTGACATCGTATACAATATGAAACATGATGATCTGCCTTCCAACAATTCCCTGCGTGACACATTGTTCCGGAAGATTGAACATTCAAAACTTATGGCCTTCGATATCAACCGATACAAAACCTTTGATGAAGGGCATCATGAGAAGACCTATGCTTACCTAACTGGTATGATCAAGGGATACATAGCACGAGGGAAGCAAGAACGACTGTTGAAAGATAGAGAACGTGCAGTGAAACTGTCATTGTCCTCTAACAAGACGACACCTGCCTTAGAAGATGCAGACAAGCCTGCCGCTCCCGTCAAGACCAAGAAGGAGAATGAAGCGGCTGCATCGTCTACAGGTGATCCTCCCAAACGTCCTAAGGCGAAAGCGAAGAGTGAAGCTGCATCGGTACTTCCCACACCTTCTCCGAAATCCCATGCCGACAAGAACAACAAGAAAGGCAAAGGTGGGAAGGGAAGATCATCTTCACCCGTTGACAAGAGGAAGATTTTCTGTAACTACTTCTTCAATAAAGGAGGATGCAACAAAGGTGACAAATGTCTTTACAGTCATTCTCAGAAGGTCTATGATGCCAAGATGAAAGGTAAGAAAGGCAGAAGCGGAAGTCGAGATTCATCAAGAGGGAAAGGTAGAGGAAGTTCATCTTCAGCTGGACCCAAAAAGAAGGTATGTTGGAATTGGCAAGAAGGTACCTGCAAGTTCGGAAACAAATGTAAATTCCTACATGCAGATAAATCGCCTTCAGCATCCTCAGAGAGAACCAGCAAGAAGGCACCAAAGAAGAAGGCGACTCCCATTACCATTGATTCCTTCTTTGATAGCGACAATGAAGATTCCATGGATTATACCTCACCGAGGATAGCCAGTGCAAAGAAGTCTTCTGATGATCGCAGGATCTCATTTGATCTGGAACCTGAGGTGCACGAGATCGCCATTGAGGACTACCAGGAGGGACTACCCAAACGTATGTATCGTGACCCCAACAAGCAATATGTTTTCTGGAAAGTCGATGATTTGACCGACGATCAGTCCAAGTCCGACAACACCCTCGGTTCAGTCCGAGCACGGGCCAAGGCTATCATCATGGACAGATGTGGACTCCATCGTTTTGTTGATGAAGTTAGAATCATTATTGGCCCCAAGGTCGACATGTTGATCAAACTGGACAATGATCGTGATGACTTGACTTTTATTGAAGAGCTTGTTGAACACGAAGTTGGAAACTCCCTCATGAAGTCCAAGAACATAATGTGCATTTCACTACCAGTGCAAGCCAAAGATCGTAGATTCATCCTGGATTCTGGCAGCGGGCATGATCTGATTTCTGCAAGGAAAGCCGAAAGGATGAACTTGAAGCAGCGAACTTGTGATCCTATCATGTTCCACACAGCCAACGGGTCAACTGCTACTCAGACAGAAGCAGAGATTGACCTGGGAACCTTTGATGTGACCTCTCATGCCTATGTACTGGACGACACTCCGTCCGTGATGTCTCTTGGGAAACGATGCATGGAAGAAGGATATTCCTTTGTATGGCCATCTGGTCAAATGCCTTTCATGATTACGAAGAATGGAGAACGCATCGATTTGACAATCCATGACAACATCCCCTACGTTGATCTTGGAACTTACGAATGCACTCCTCATGAATGTCATCATGCTTCAAAGATCCATGACCTATTGATACATCCTCAAATCGGAGTCAATGATTTCAACGACATTGATGATGTTGGTCAACCCTCACGAAGAGTACATCTTGATGGAGAAAGTGGTCTTGAGACATCAACTGAGGATCACAACTGTTCCCGATATGTCAAGAAGCTCAAGGTGAAGAAGAAGAAAAGAGCAGTGAACCGGCAGAAACATTCAGCAACCCCAGGAGAAGAAGAAGAAGAACCACCTGAGGGCGGCGAGTACGAACCAGGAACTCCGATTGACGAGCCTCCTGGAGACGAGACTGACCTTGAAGATGATGGTCATGGTGCTCCTGAAGATGCCGCTGAAGGTGATGAAGATGACATCGAGATCGATGTTGTTGAAGGTGAATCTAGGGTTGCCAAAAGAGGAACACTCAAGAGAGAAGCTAATAGTCTGAATCACAAGTTGACCCACAGATACAAGAATCCATATTGCGACTCATGCATTCGAGCAAAGATGAAGCATTTCAAGACTCGTCGTGGTGCATACAAGAGGGAACTCAAGAAGTTTGGC
>CAMXCT020001452.1:5740-151830 GCA_947184155.2 Cladocopium goreaui | reverse complement strand
GTAATGTAATGTAGGGCAATGTAGTGTCATGTAGTCCAAAATTCAATGTCATGAATAATCCAATGATATACACATAGAGCAACCCTTAAGAAAAAACTGGAAAAGCGCAATCCTCTTGAGCTGCGACCTTTGGCACCTCTAAGGCTGGGCCCGACTCCTAACACTGCCAACGGCCATGGTCATCTTTTGTTGCGAATATGATGTGGACCAATGGTTGAACCAACATTGGGAAAATCGTCTTAGTAAATCATCCATTTTGGGAAGGTGATTTGGGATATGAAATCGTCCCAGTGGTGTAAACTAATTAATGACTTGACTTTTCGATGTGTTAACATCTAGACATGCCCATGTTTGTGGGACATCATTTGGGTATGAGTCAAAATTGGGTATCCCTAAAAATATGGATTTTTAACCAAAAGTAGACTGAAAGTAGACTGTGGTCCCCCAGGTCTTTAATTTTGAGCCAACCCATTTGAGGATTGAATCCATCTGGGATCCAACCCAGTACTGGAGGGTGGCCACCAAAAGGGCACCATGACTTGGCCGTTGCTGCGGGAAATCCCCATCTTTGGGCGAATTCTCTTGCAGATACCTATAAATTATATATATATAGTGTAAAATATATAGATATATATATATTATTTATACTATTATTATTAATATTATTATTAATATTATTATTATTGTTATTATTATTATTGTTATTATTATTATTGCTATTATTATTATATAAACATAAATATAAATATAAATATATAAACATAAATATGTATATATATGTATATAAATATATATATATATATATCCTTGAGTTCATGTTGGTCGTATCCTCAATACTCCTCCATTTGGGGTCATTTGACATCATCCCATTACTGGGCGCACCACCGAAGTCGTCCCCGCTTGGGCCGTTTGGGACTATGCGGCAATGGGTGTACCATGTTTGACATCTTCGGGTGCAGATAAACCCATCATGGTACTATGGCATCCTATGGCTTTATGCTTATGGGTGAAATCAGATAAACATAGATAAACCTATCATAGTACTATGCCTAAAAATGCTGATCTTGGCCCATGTGTTGAGCGGAAAAAGAACACTCCTCTGACGACAAGAAGCTCTTGGCGCTCTTGGTTGGAGACGCGCCCCCCGAGAGCAGCCCTAGCCATGGAAGCCATAGGACTGGTGATGAATACTGTCACGTTATCTGCGCATCATGGACAGTAAGCATGCCCTGTTTTCTCGATTCTATGTTTACATTGTGATTTGTATGCTGGTTTTCATTCTATAGTCCCAATTTCCATCTATAGTCCAGACCATACGCGTGCCCTTAGCTTGTAGTATTATAGTATCTATATATATATATTATATTATATATATATATTATATTATATATATATTATATATATATATTATATATATATTATATTTTATATATATATTATATATATTATGGTGTATGTATATATATATAATAAAACCCGACCATTCTCAGGCGAAATTCTAGGTAGAACCCGAAAAGAAGGGCCTTCCAACTGCACCCGGAGCTCTCCATGCTTCCGGCCATCCGAAGAGACCATCGAAATGGCCTGGGCCAAGCCAAAATGACGATTTTTCACCTGCAAACATGGTGAAAAATTCATGAAGATTGAAATTGTCACCCTCAAAATGGGGATCTTGCCAATCATTTTGATATATTTTGATGTATTTTGATCATCAACGTATTGGTGTAAGGTCTTTTTTACAGGAGACAATGATTTCCACTCCCAAACATCGGGTTTTTTGAAAATTGTCCTTTCAACCTATTCGAGGATCGGCTACTTGGGAAATCACTGATTGGCCATTTTTGGCAGTAATCTGCCGTTTTGGGGTATATACTTCGAGATTGACCCACAGCCATATTAGAATTTCTTGAAGCATCTTTCGGAACATGCACCAAGTTCACCAATTGCTGCCTTTCCCAAAAAGACGTCCGGTCAAATAACAGCATTTCCCAAGCCTCGAATAAGTCCACTTTGCAGTGGTTCCCCATATTGGAGGTGTTCTAAGTCATGGGGGTACCACCAAATCCAAGTCATTAGACCATTTTAGTATTGAAATCCATGGTGACTTGTAGATCACCTCCATTTGGAGGAGAAAAAAAGACATTTCTGGTGAGGTCCCCACGCATCGTTTTACTGCCATGAGTCGGTCACTGATCCGGTGACCCCGGTGGTTTCAAAATCCGTCCATCCAGTAAAATCACACGAAATGGCGTAAAACGATTAGTAGAACTATGTAGAACTATGGTTGACTTGATATTACTGGGGAGTTCGTGTGATAACTATGGTACTCTAATCCCCTGTAATATCAAGATATATCAACCATACTCAACCCATCAAACCCTCCCAAATGATTAGATCCAACACGATCAGCGATTCAACGGGTTGGTATTCAATAAAACTAGGTGAAGGAATGTTCATTCTAATCCCTACCAAAAAAAAACACAGAAAAATTACAAAGAATCCCTGTAATTCTGTAGTACTAACCAACTCAGCAAAATATACGAGATCCATGATACTGATAGATAGCCCTCATATATAATGGATCCCAACATATCATTGAAATCCCACGAACCGAGCCACCGAGGACGGAGGAGTCGCATCGCTGAGCGTCTCCAGCTCTGCCGCCTAGGCGCCATGGAAAAAAGGGGAAGATCATAGCGGTTTGGCTGGGCAAAATCATCCAAAAATCGAGCAAAAAACCATGAAAATATTGATAAATAGATTCAATAGATGTTTGCTCCCCATAACAATATGAGGATATACCCTCTGGCCAGTTTTCCCGCGAATCATCGAACTCAATGGACCGTTGTCCAGATGCTGAAAATGACCCGTCTGGTCAACGTTGACATAACGAACTGGAAAATCACCATTTTTCATCGGTAAATCCACTATAAACGTTTTTTCCTCACATCCAAGGGTTCAAAAGTAATCAAGGGTCACATGTTATACTAGTGGCGCTGATCTGTTCAATTAACATTGAGCCATTTCGAAAAAAAACCGTGAGTCAAAGAAGCTGAACTTGGCTCTTAAATTTACTAGAGAAGAACCGCCATCCGGACCACTTACATTACGGATGCCAGAGCCCACAGTGGATCCCACAAGCTATTGAAATCAGAGTAGGCCCATGATTTTGCGACAGAACATTCTACCCCTCCAGGTCAAAGACCTCGTAAAACTTGGCCTTTTAACTTTGCTGAAAAGGACCTACTATTACTTGATGAGGACCTACTATGACCTACTATTACTTGGACCTTTTGGGTCCAAAGTTAAGATGATGGCCATGGATGTCCAACAGTAATATATAAGATGCATAAACCCATAATTGTTGACCTAAATTTCAGGATAGCCACATCCCTTCACCGACCAAATATCCAATTTGCGGTTTATCATAGGGTACCCCACACTATTTTATCATTGGGAGTCCAGGGCTGGAACCACCACAAACGTATGGTTTTTGAATTATCAGGGGCCCAGAATCGCTAGCGTGAACCGAGCGTGAACCGAGCGTGAACCGGACCAACTATGACCGGCAAAAGACCAACTATGACTGGCAAAAGGCCAACTATGACCGTGAACCGAGCGTGAACCGAGCGTGAAACCCTAGGAACCATTTTTTCAGTGTGGAAATTTCTGCCAAACATATAATTTCTTGAGGGGAAACGCCACGAATTTGCTTTGCATATGCTCCGGAATGTCAGCCTTAGTGGCTGTTCATTGCAACTTGGAAAGGCCCATTCGGGGCTATGATCTGTAGGTGATTGATTGCTTCCCAATCATGCATCAACAGTTTCAAATGGGGTTCAAGTCAAATTCAGCATTGATGGGAAAAAGGGCTGAGCTCTATAAAATCAAGTAAACCAGAGGACCTCGTAAAACTTGGTCTTTTGCAAAAGACCTCGTAAAACTTGACCTTCCGACTTGCAGGGTACCAGGTTAGATTTGCGATGGATCCTACTTTGTCCAACATTAGTTTGCGATGGATCCTACTTTGTCCAACATTAGTTTGCGATGGGACCTACCCAAATCCATCTCAAAATGATGCCAAATCTAACTATGGCCATGGTATGTGCTAGCAAGGTTTAACATGATTTGTCTCAAAACTCTAGGGTTTTGAGTGTTAGGCAACAGTTTTGGTTAGAGATGGATTTGGGTAGGCCCCATCTCAAACACAGCCTGCCAGACTGGCAAGCCTTTTCAGACACATGTCCACTACCAATACCCCTAATACTGGCAGGCTGTGTTTGAGATGGGGCCTACCCAAATCCATCTCTAACCAAACTGTTGCCTAACACTCAAAACCCTAGAGTTTTGAGACAAATCATGTTAAACCTTGCTAGCACATACCATGGCCATAGTTAGATTTGGCATCATTTTGAGATGGATTTGGGTAGGTCCCATCGCAAACTAATGTTGGACAAAGTAGGATCCATCGCAAACTAATGTTGGACAAAGTAGGATCCATCGCAAATCTAACCTGGTAGAATGTTCTGTCGCAAAATCATGGGCCTACTCTGATTTCAATAGCTTGTGGGATCCACTGTGGGCTCTGGCATCCGTAATGTAAGTAATCCGGATGGCGGTTCTTCTCTAGTAAATTTAAGAGCCAAGTTCAGCTTCTTTGACTCACGGTTTTTTTCGAAATGGCTCAATGTTAATTGAACAGATCAGCGCCACTAGTATAACATGTGACCCTTGATTAATTTTGAACCCTTGGATGTGAGGAAAAAACGTTTATAAATGGAAATAAATGGGTACCTGAGAGTTTCATCCGCCTGGTGTGGATTCGAGCCGCCGCACTCCAGCCATGGACAGGAAGGCCTCGAAGCTGGGAAAGGAGGAGCAACCGCTGCCTGGGCAGATTTGGGCATAACGGGTGACACGCTCAGTTCCGGTTTGATGACCTTTCGGGAAAATATTTCGTCATGTGGCCAACACCTAGCGTCTAGTGATGGTTGTCTGTTGTGAAATCACTCTGCCAGGGGAAAGATCTTCAGCACGTTCAGGCAATGTTTCAACTAGAAAATGAATCGAAATTCAACACGTGCCATCTAGGTCCAAGTAATCTTGGTTCACATCCCCAATTCAATCAGTCTCGCCCAAAATTCCGGCAGATTGTCTCCAGTTGTCTTCACTCCAAGGGGAGGTCTCCGGCCTAGCGCTGCTTCCAGCACCCACAGACACGCCGAGAGTTCCTGCTCCGTCTTCAGAGTCAAGCCTTCAGACACGCAGAATTCTCCCAAGACATTGTGGCATTGCTTTGGTGGTTCAAAATGTTCAAACCAACCCAAGAATAGTTCTTCTCTGCCAGTGGGCCCAGAAACCTAACGAACCGTCCAAACCCATGTTTTGGGGACGTGCAGTTCAAGCAAAGTGGAATGGGGTGGCACGGTTCTACTCAACAATATCAATAAATCATGGGTTTGGCCGGTTTGAACTTGACTATCAAATCCATTTCCAAGTCTAGAAAATGATCTTCCAAATCCTATTCCTGGAAGCTTCCCATGGAGGTTTTTCAGGACCCATACCGGGTAACCCCGGAGGCTGAGCCCCGGACGGAGGTGTGACAGCCCCTCCAACAACTCTTCCGCGGAAGGGAGAACTGAGACCTGAGGCCATGCACAGGCCATGGACTCGATGGACTGAAACATGGGGTGTCTGAGAATTTAATACCATCAAGTACTACCCAGGCACCCTCAAGACTAGATATTAGAACCCCAGGACTGGGTCTAAGATGGTATTCTTGTGGAAAACCACCAATTGCCAGGAGAAAATCTTCAGACACCCACGCGCACGGGTCTAAAATCATATCTTAAACCCTATGTTTTTTTGTCATGATAGAGTGATGATATGTGAGATCACTATAGATCACTTAGCCCTATGCTACCTTCACAAAATACAAACCGAAACCATCCAAAGCCTTTTTCCACCCATAAGGTTCTACAATGGTCATTGCAGAATGGTTTTCACCTAATCAAATCTATTTTTCTTTGAAATATAATGTTGATCGAGGTGATGTGATAGCGTGCTATGTGATGCAAATCTGGTTGATTACAGGGCTTTTTGGAATTTATAGTATTTATGAGGTTCTTAAATGGTTTACCGTAGTTTACCCCATATTGGACCAATGATTTTTTCAGGCATGTCATGAAGGACATGATTTTAGACCTTGTGTGGTGTTCAACCCACTGCTTCTGGGGATTGTTGGGTATTTTGGGTGGGTGATAATCAACAATACCTTTTTCCACCCATAAGGTTCTACAATGGTTTTTCACCTGATCAATGTTATTTTTCCTTTGAAATATAATGTTGATCGATCTGATGTGATAGCGTGCTATGTGATGCAAATCTGGTTGATTACAGGGCTTTTTGGAATTTATAGTATTTATGAGGTTCTTAAATGGTTTACCCCATATTGGAACAATGATTTTTTCAGGCATGTCATGAAGGACATGATTTTAGACCTTGTGTGGTGTTCAACCCACTGCTTCTGGAGATTGTTGGGTATTTTGGGTGGGTGATAATCAACAATACCTTTTTCCACCCATAAGGTTCTACAATGGTTTTTCACCTAATCAATGTTATTCTTCCTTTGAAATATAATGTTGATCGATCTGATGTGATAGCGTGCTATGTGATGCAAATCTGGTTGATTACAGGGCTTTTTGGAATTTATAGAATTTATGAGGTTCTTAAATGGTTTACCCCATATTGGACCAATGATTTTTTCAGGCATATCATGAAGGACATGATTTTAGACCTTGTGTGGTGTTCAACCCACTGCTTCTGGGGATTGTTGGGTATTTTGTGTTTGTGATAATAACAGTACCTTTTTCCACCCATAAGGTTCTACAATGGTTTTTCACCTAGTCAATGTTATTCTTCCTTTGAAATATAATGTTGATCGATCTGATGTGATAGCGTGCTATGTGATGCAAATCTGGTTGATTACAGGGTTTTTTGGAATTTACAGAATTTATGAGGTTCTTAAATGGTTTACCCCATATTGGACCAATGATTTTTTCAGGCATATCATGAAGGACATGGTTTTAGACCTTGTGTGGTGTTCAACCCACTGCTTCTGGGGATTGTTGGGTATATTGGGTGGGTGATAATCAACAATACCTTTTTCCACCCATAAGGTTCTACAGAATGGTTTTCACCTAATCAATGTTATTTTTCCTTTGAAATATAATGTTGATCGATCTGATGTGATAGCGTGCTATGTGATGCATTCTCCAAAAAGCATTCTCCAAGAAAACGGTCTACAAAACAAGCCTTTCACCAAAAAACATTCTCCAAGAAAACGGACACCTCCCCGGACCTGAAACCAGCATAAACCAGCTGCATAGTGCAACAAGAAAGGGGGTCGTCGAAATAAGACCGAATTTGTGGATTTTTTAAATAGGAGTTATGGTCAAGGTGATGCCTGGACAAATTATCTGCACAAGGTAGGTTGGCACTAGGGTTTTTAATATGATCATCACCATCATCATCATCATCATTCCACATAACTAAGGGGTCCCAAGGGTCTAAAATGAGAGCCTCCAAAGGGTCTAATATCGGGGGGGGGGGGATCTTAGCCCCCCCCCCCTGGGTACCCCAGGGCCCCCCCATTCTAGACACCTAGTACTTGAGGGTATAGAATTTAGGGGAAAACCCGGGAAAACCGGAAAAGAAAACTCTCCCTCAATCCAGAAAATTTCATGGAAACCCCGTTGAGAGTCTGGGACTTGGTTGAAGTGTTTTTTTTCATTCAATATTGTCAATACCCCTTGCAGATTTCAGTGGTTTAAGAAACCTCTTTTTTTTCTATGTTTCAATTGCCATGACTTGGGGGGTATCTCCGAAATTCAGACCAATATTCATTGGGTTGGAGAAAGGGGGGTTTTACCACTGTGACCTTACAATCCATGCATGCCTGTTTAACAGATTCTATCGATACCCAAGGTGCAGAGAAGTATTGTGCCAGAACGTTTACCATGTTCATGGCGGTGTTTAATGATTCACCCAATTTGTTAGGGAAAGAAACACGGAGTTTCCCAGAGTTTGAGCCATATGCCATAGCTACGTCACGCTGGATGAATGAATGGTCTGTCTGAAACTACGGTAACCCCAAACTAACTGGTTGAAACGCTCATGTTCATGCATTTTCATGCATTTTCATGCATGTTCATTCATTTTCATTCATTGCCCCCATTGAAATTGCCAATCATTGCCCCCAAGTTGGGGGTAAATTCACAGTTAAAATGGACAGTTCGCCAGCTCAACTGGTTCCAAATTCCATTACTGTCAAGTCACCACTCCGGCAGTCGCCAAGCCCACGATGTTGTCGTAGACGAGTTGCAGCCTGTGTCGGGATACCAGGTGGCAAGGGGCCACGCTTCTGGATCCCTGCAGATGGTTGTTCAAGAAAGCAGATCTTTGGCACAGTGATGTCCGGTATCTTCCAATACATCCATGTTCAATGGATGCTTACATGGCGGTTTGGGTTGGCGGTTGGCGGTTTGAATGGTCTGGAAATGACTGTCCTTTATCATTTTTATCCCACTCTTCCCGCAGAAATTGTGAAACTGAGACAAATTGATAAGATGTGCCCTATGGTAATTTAAAAATAGCTATGGAAGCCATCGCCCATTTAATTCGATGATTTCCCTATCAAACATGGAATTTTCCATAGCAAACTGTTAAATGAGGTGTAACATTGCTGAGTTGCTGGGAGCACCTGATGGGGAAGAATCCGAGAACGCGCGCAGCCAATTCCCAGAATGACGAATGATGATCAACGATTATAAACGATTATCAACGATTATCAATGACGAACAACGATGATCAACGATGATCAACGGTGATCAACGATCATCACTGACGATCAATGACGATCAATGACGATCAATGACCATCGATAATGATCAATGGTGATCAATGATGATCAATGGTGATCAATCGTGATCAATGATGGTCAATGATAATCCATTATTATCAATTATTATCAATGGTGGTGATGATGATGATGATGATGATGAGGAGGAGGAGAGGAGGGTGATGGTGATGGTGATGGTGATGGTGATGGTGATGATGATGATGGTGATGATGATGATGAATGATATGATTATGATGATGATGATTATTATTATTATTATGATGATGATGATGAGGAGTAGTAGTAGTAGTAGTAGCAGCAGCAGTAGTAGCAGCAGCAGTAGTAGCAGTAGCAGTAGTAGCAGTAGTAGCAGTAGTAGCAGTAGTAGCAGTAGTAGCAGTAGTAGCAGTAGTGGCTAGAGGATCAAAAAAAACAAATAAGGATCAAAAAAAAAAATAATAATGGATCAAAAAAAACAAATAATGATCAAAAAAAACAAATGTAGTTGTAGTAGAAGTAGTAGAAGTAGTAGTAGTAGTAGTCGTAGTAGTCGTAGTAGTCGTAGTAGTAGTAGTAGTAGTACTAGTAGTACTAGTAGTACTAGTAGTACTAGTAGTACTAGTAGTACTAGTAGTACTAGTAGTACTAGTACTAGTAGTAGTACTAGTAGTAGTACTAGTAGTAGTAATGGTACTAGTAGTAGTAATGCTACTAGTAGTAGTAATGGTACTAGTAGTAGTATGGTACTAGTAGTAGTAATGGTACTAGTAGTAGTAATGGTACTAGTAGTAGTAATGGTACTAGTAGTAGTAATGGTACTAGTAGTAGTAATGGTAGTAGTAATGGTAGTAGTAATGGTGGTAGTAGTAGTAGTAATAACAGTAGTAGTAGTAGTAGTAGTAGTCGTGGTAGTAGTAGTAGTAGCAGTAATAGTAGCAGTAGTACTATCTGTAGTAGCAATAGAAGCAGCAGCAGCAGCAGCAGCAGGAGGAGGAGGAGTAGGAGTGGGATTAGGAGGAGGAGTAGGAGTAGGCGTTAGTAGTAGTAGTTGTCGTCGAGTCATTTAATACTTGTCTTAGTCCTTATAGTGGCGTTAATGGAAGGACTGGAAATTGCGGCGAGACCGGAATTTGTATGAACGTAAAAAAATTATGACGTAAAAATGTTCATATTGGGCGCAGCGCCTCCGCCCGCAATGCGTACCAAGAAAGAAGCACACAGGCGCAAGTCTCGATGGATATAAATAAAGATTAAGAAAGAGAAGATGAACCCAAAGAAACGATACCTATGAAAAAAATGAAAGAGAGTAGGTAGCAAGGGAAGTCAATTAAGAAATAAAAGCGGGTGGGGGGGTGCAGGGGGGAGGGCGCAGCGCCTCCGCCCGCAATGCGTACCAAGAAAGAAGTACATAATCGCACAAATCTCGATGGATATCAATAAAGATAAAATGAACCCAAATAACCGATGATGCTTATGAAAAACAAAAAGAATAGCAGGTAGCAAGGGGAACCGATTAAAAAATAAAAGCGGGTGGGGGGGTGCAGGGGGGAGGGCTGAAGAGGGGCCCTAGCGTCTACTTCAAGATCAGCTAAGGCGTCTTCCCCAATGACAGCACTCTTTTACTCTCAGCCTGTTGCCGGTCAGTGCTTGTCTACAGGGTTACTCTATATACCTCTTTCTTGAGCCTTGAAGGGCGCATATAAATGTGCTCAATACTCATGCATGTACCTATGTAGGTATTAGGTCGAAACAAAAACACAGGCACAAATTCAAAAGCAATGAGTAGAGCACTACGCCTTGCCGTACCCAATTGGTATTAAGAGTATCTTCCTGACTTCTCTACACAATGGCAAATAGCAAAAGAAACCGGAGTTACGCAGTGGCTTCGAATTGAAAAACACGTGAAAGCAGCGAATGTCCTAAGGACATGTCGAAAAAGAACAGCGGATTCGCTAATTTTTCCAGTAGTGACCAATGGTGCTTCGCGCACGGTCTCTCCACAGGCAAAATGCCTCGCTCTACCGGTGAAAGTTCGAATTGAAAAGTTCGGGTTCGCAAGATTCAGAAATTCAGGTCATACGAAAACAATTGACCAAATCACGAAATAAACGGAAATAGCGGATCTCCAAAGTTGCTCATTCAAGCAAACAATGGACTGAAATCGAAGTTGGTAAATTTTTGAAGTTCGCTCCATTCGGAGTGGTCTGCTCGCCGGATGATTCATGGAGATAAATGTATATAGTATCTCTATTTACAAGAGTCTCTATTTTACATTAAATTGAAGTTCAGACACTTGTGGCATTATCTCTATCTAAAAGAGTATATGCCATCTGTGTGAAATAAGTTGAACGCACAGAAAAACTGTACACGGCTTCTCATGCTGTGTTATCTTCAATTAAAGAAGTGTACACTCACTCATCGCCACTCACTTGATCTCCATGGTCTGGACGCTGAAGATGAGGATCCACCCCACTCTGTGTTGCCCTGATACGTCGATGCTTGATCTTCATATGCCTTTCTCTTTTTCTCCTTCTGTCTTTCCTTTCTTGAATCAGCATACTGCTTCTTCTTGTAGGCCTGTTTGTAATGATGTCGTTCATTCCATGACATATCAGAAGGATCAAGATGGATAAGAATTGGATTATGAGCATCGCGATCATTTGGAGCAACCATGAAGATGTTGTGATCACCATGTAAGCAAGTTTCATTTACCTTGAAGTAAAATTCACCCACATAGTTCATGTGATCTTCATCCTCAAAGTCTTCTGGGTGTTCCTCACACATCAAACGTGAATGACCCCACTCAACAACTGTTAACATACAACAATCACCTTTACCATTTGTCTTGTTCATGAGCTCGTCGGTGTATGTTGCTGTTGTAATGCCATCCAAGTGTGTTGCAAGAAAATCCAAGTCACGATAACTGCAAGAAATGAAATGCTTGACCCTGATTGGAGGGCAAGATGAATCAAAATACTTGCGCATGGCTTGTGTTGCAACACCTACCATTCTGTTGATCCAGAATTGGATAAGGCTGTGTTGGTATGTAGGGACACCTGGAGATTTTGGTGTGCTGTAATAGCATGCCTTGTTTCCATCACCTGCGATGAAGTCAACTTGATATCTGGCACACTCAAAAGCCATAACAGCTAAGCACTCACCAACAATCCCAGCAGAGTCTGATGCATACTTCTGTCCGACGTGATAAACGCACACACGTGTCATTCTCATCCTAGCTCTTGTCAAGTCAACAATCTCATCTGTATCTCGATCCTTTGTCTTTCCCCAAGATACTTCAAAGATTGCCCATGAGACTTGTCGAACTCGTGTGTCGTTGTCATCTGTGTGATATCCAGCAATTTGCTTGATATAGCCATCCTTTCCAAGGCGAGCTGCCACCATCAAGTCATGATAGTCATTGAAGCAAGTTTTAAAGTCAACCTCGTCGAGTCTTTCTCTGTGAGGATACAACGAACCAGCCTCGCAATTCATGAAAAGATGTCCTCCAAAGTTCTTGATGACATTGATGAAGTAATTGTTGAACTGTGATTTGGTTTCATCAAATTTTTCATGATCCTCATCGATAGTGTAGTCAATGTGTGGAATGAATTGTTGAAATCTTTCTGGAACCGGGCATTTTTCAAATCTGTTTCTGCACCAGTTTCCCAAATTCCAAAACATTGCTGTTATCTGTGGAGAGGATCTGTATGGAAATTCAGCATCCTTGTACGTTGGGTCTGATAGGCCTCCACCTAAATACCTGTAAGCCAAGCTATGCAAGATCATACAGTAAGGCAAGACCTTGTGGTCCTCAACGTAATCTTGGAGTACCCTTGTGAGATTTCCAAAATCGTCATCAATCCTCTTTTCTGCTTCTTTTGAGGATCTTTCTGCTTTGTCTTGATGAAGAGGATGCATCCTTGGATCACTACAACCATATTCAATGCGCTGATTAAGTTCTTGTAATTCTAGTTGTGGATCCTGATTCTTGTGTCTGGCAATGTACTCAACCATCAACTGGTCATCTGTAAGATGGTACCAAAAATCATGATGTGGAGACATGGTCTTCCTGTACTTAACATGCCAAAACATATGTCGATGCTTCGAAGACGCTGGATAACCTTTGTTGTAAAATCCTGCCCATTCACCATGGTAACCATCTGAAAAACAATCCTTCAATCTTCGAAAAACTGAATCATCTTCGTTTCCAGTGATATCTTGACCATAGTAAAGTCGAACTGCAGGTTTCACTTCAGGAGCTGTCTCATCATCTTGAATGTCTGTCTTCTTCTCCCCTGATTCCTCCTTTTCTGAGGAGCGTTCAGGTGGAGCTGATTCCTCTTTCTCTGAAGAGCCTTCAGCTGGGACATGTGGCTCCTGTGTGTCTTTTTCTTCTTCTTTTTCTTCGTCAGCAATCTTCTCTTCTTCATCCTTTTCTTTCTCTTGTCCTTCTTCTGGTTTGACAAAACTTTCCTTGATCTTTCGTTGAACATTCTGATTGCACATACTGATCCATTTCAATGTACACTCAACCAATTTGTCATCATCAGTTTCCAAAATGATATGTTTGTCCTCAATGTTCAAACTTTCAATGGTATGCTTGTACTCAGGATCACCTGCGCCTGGTCTTTGAAGATCTGGAAGTGGAGTGTCTGGATCATCGTCCACCATATGAGGATCCTCTGCTCCAAAGAAATTTTCTGCGCCAAGGTGTTCATTGTCCTTGAGAACTTGGTCAATATCCAGTTTGAACTCATAGTACTTGTCGTAAGAGATCTCATAACCCATCATAGGTGCATACTGCTCCATAAATGTTGAAAAGGAAGCATCTGATAATGCTGACATCATCAACCATAATGAGAAGAAGCTTATGTCACCACGTTCAAGGGGTTGACCTCCTTCAAGATCATCTCCTGTGAGGACTGATTGGCCTGCGAGTGTAATATCATGGAGGATCTGTCTGTGCTCTGGTTTGAGTTGCCTGACTAAGAACAGTCCCTGTCGATCTTCCATATTTCTTCGAGGATTTGCATCAGGTAATACCTCACTTTCTTGTTGTGGTTGTGTTTCCTCTCTTTCTTGAGAGCATACACCTTCTTCCTCTCTTTCCTGAGAGCCTGATGCCTTTTCCTCCTCTTTCCTGACAAAAACTTGTAGTCTTGGCAAAAACTCCAAATCATCTTCAGCATCATCATCATCGTGACCTTCCATGTCCACATTCTGTTGCTCTGATCCTGGGATGTGAGCGATCTTGTCCTTTCCAGCTACCCAGATGTAGCCATCGAGCTTTGTAGATGTGTGGAAGTCACCTGAACCGCATTCCCTGACCTTTGTCCTTGCTCTTGCAGATTGATGGAATGCTTCATGCTGAAAGAATTGATTGTAGGCATGTTCAACAAAGAATCTGTAGGATTGAGCTGTCAATTCCTTTCTGCTATCCACAAATTGTCGAAGCTTGTTCAAAGCAAAAACTGTGAAATGGCTAAAGCTAGCAGGTGCTTCATCTTCATACAGATCGATTGCCATGATCATCATCTTTGTGGAAAACGAGAAATGCCGTTCAGGTTCTGGGATGACTGTTCTCTTGTTCATGGGAACTGTAATTCCTTGAATAGTCATGTCATACCCATGTGTGTTCAACTCCAGTGCATCCAAAATGTTACCATCACGGTCCTTCTTTCTCCTGCAGAAATCTCCCCAGAGTTTGTTGTTCTCTCTAATGAACTGATCAAGATGCTTAGTGTAAAAGACAAAGACTGCTTCTGAGAGATACTCCATGTCCTTCTGTATTGCTAAGTCTCTTTCGTATAGCAAGAACTTCTCTCTCCATTCGTCTCTGTTGATACTGTGTCTGTCTTCCCAACCTGTTGGGGCAACTTGACCTCGCATCCAGTCTGTCCAATATTGTCGACAAGAGTCCATGTAACCTTCCATGGCTTCAATATTTTGCTCCTTATGGAAGTGTGCCAACATGCGTCCAATCTCCCAAGCTCTTGTGAAGAGTAAGCATAGATGTCCTGTCCATGGTAACTTCTCCCAATCTGAGCGAGTGATTGATTGTCTACGAAGTGCTATCTTTTGTGAAGAGAGTAGTAGGTTCCATTCACGCAGAACTATCACTTTTTCTCCTGAGGAGTTCTTGATGAGTTCACCGCTCTCTTCTCTTGCACAGACAATACCTGCCTCATACAGGACCCAGGGATTCGATGCAGAAATTGAACTTTTGGTAGCCTGTTCTACCACAGGGTCTTCAATATCATCTGGTGGATCTTCTGCTTCCCAGAGATTGACAGCCTCTTCACCCATTGGGTCGTCATGGACGTCCACTGATGGCTCCTCTTGTTGATTGTCTTGAGCATCTTGTTGAGGATCATCATGTTGTGGTGATTCTGGACTTCCTGATGAGGAGCGTTGTTGCTCCCATGCATCTTGAGGTTCCTCTCTTTCTTGAGAGCGTCCTCTTCTTGATGGCTGTTCATATGGATTTTCCATGGGTTCATCAGCCTGCGCAGATACCTCTCTTTCTTGAGAGCCTTCTGCTGCAGATACCTCTCTTTCTCGAGAGCCTTCTGCTGCTGCACCATAGATTGATTCCACAATCGGGTCAAAGTCATTCTCGTTGCATAGTGGTGTACCAAAAACTAATCTTCCATAGTTTTGTGGAACCTGTTGACCCATGAACTCCCATGCTGTGATTCTGACTTCTTCAGGAATGTCTTGTCCAGGAATAAATGTTGGACCTTTCTCCTTCATGACATGGTTCCATGTTGTATTGGTGTGCCATGAACCACCTGTAACTGATGGAGGTAGAGAATGACCACGTCCTTGATGAACAACGTTACATGCAATGGTAGGGAGTTGTTCCTTGACATGGAGGTACTGGAAAGGAATGTCACCATGAAATAAAATGACACCATTCTTTGTCAGATAGAGTTGGTTGTCCACAATAAAACTTGGATCCAACACGAGGTACACTGGTCGCCTATAGTTTCTTGGAGGCTTCGTGCCCTCTGCCATCCTTATGTAGCCCTGACCATTGTCATTGTGGTACATGAAGTGAACTGCATCCCTTCTGCCTTTTCCACTTCCTTTCACAAAGGTCTTCAGGCCTGATTGTTGAATGGAATCTAAATTCATGTAGTCAGTGACATGAAAAATCCAGCCCAAACTCATAGCCTCATCATATGTCAGTTGGTGGTGTGCCACAGTGGGATCGACAACTTGGTTGCTATGTCCTTGAAAAGCACCAAGACGAACGTCGAATGGATAATCTGGCATTGAGCTGTATGGGTACCACTGCCATCTCATGGAGATCTCAACAAAGAAACGTTGTTTTGGATTACACAGTAACATCGCCGCAAAATCTGCTCCAGACATGTGATATTCCTTTGGATTGTCTCCTTGCATCTGATCAAACAAATTGGAAATGTTCATAGCTCCACTGGCAGTGAATAATGTTCTGTCTCTGCAATGTCTCAACACATTTGATAGCTTCTTGCTACATGACATATAATAGCTTCTCCTTGATGAGCTAGTCATGTCCACGTGGAAATCATTGCATCGTTCATCAAACCAGTTTTCTTCTGCCTGAGTTGTAAAGCCACAGAGATACTTCAGAAAGCTTGAAGTCCATTTCAAAGATTCATCAAATTCTCCATGACTAGTTCCCCAGTGCAAAATCCAAGCTATTGCGTCCATGAACATTTCATGTCTGTCAGTTGATCTCATGTTATGTGGACCCATCAATGTATGTAAATTGCGCTCTCTCTTCTTCCTCACTTGCTCGTGAGCCTGAAACCAGTCTGTTTGGCGCCTGTAATCATAGCAAAATGATAAATGATCCTCATCGGGTAACGTTGATGGTGTTCGAAATCTGTCAGCTGGGATTTCCTCTGATCTTCTCAGAGCATATCCATCAGCTGAATGTCTTCTGCTAAAATCATAGCTTTGATATTCTTGACCTCGAGTGTTCGATTGTGCCTGATCACTAGATGATGCGGCTGAGGCCCTGTTCCACCGGCTAGAGCTCGACATGTTGAAGAAACAGTGCGATCCTCGAGACTCTGCCTCTTGAGCCGCAGGCACAAATTCAAAAAATAGTCAAGAATCCCTCAAGGTGTCACCTAACAGAAATACATCATGTCTGAAATCAACATGACTGCAAACTGTTGGCAACCATGACCTGAGGTAAGCTTTGTGTTCCAGTAATGATCTGAATGGTGGATGAGCATCAACTTCTTTAAGAACACCTTGTCGAACAGCATCGATAAGATTCTGAGGATTGGCAGATTTCTTGGTCAAACAATCGGCTAAACACCATTGAGTTCTGATATGTGACAAGTCAGCAATGGAACCTGAACATGCTTCTTTCCTAAGCATCTGAATCATATGAATGGTCTCTTGTTGTTCAGGAACATGAGTAGTGCTGGCAGTAGTCACAAGATTGTTTGCATCAGTCCTCATATGAATCTCACTTGAAAGTCCAGTGATGTCCTTGATCAGTCCTCTCAACATTTGACATGTACCATAACACTTCATGAGTGCATACAACTCTGCAACAGTTGTGCTCAACGTGGTACGTTTGATTTTGGTTGATTCAAAGAAAATAAGAGAACCTCTGGTGTTTTTGCTCTTTTCCTTTCTCGGTTCAGCCATGAAAATAACCATTGCGCGCTGTGAGGATTTGTCGCTGTTGTTCCTAAACGCTGCATCTGGCATTGCAACTAATCTAGGATCACCTTGCAGTGGCCAGAACATAAGTTCCATCGGGTCACCTACAATTTGCCTGCAAAGTTTGTTCAGCGTTTTGCAATCACCTATGGTGGGGGAAGCAGCGGCAGAAGCACAACGTGAAAACTGATAACATGACTGAAATTGGGTTCTTGATTGTAACCAGTTGATACTACCTAAGAGTGATCTGTAGGCAGTGTGGAGATCTTTGTCACATTTGTCTTCATCCTTCAAACCTTTTGGTATGACAACCTCAGTAAGTTCACTGACGCAAAGTGATTGTTCAACAGTGATATGTGATTTCTTCTTGGTCTTCTCATCAATGATCCATTTCACACGTTGACCAGTGAACATCAAATCATTCACATCTTCATGACCAATCTTGAATTGTGACTTGACAACTTTCTTGAACTTCTCCAGAAACTCTGGAGTTCCTGTAATGAACAAGTCGTCAACATGCAAACAACACATGCCAATAGGTTTTCTTCCCTTGGCATTACTGCCATTCACAGGGTCCATGAAGTGTTCCAAGAGTTGTTCAACAATCTCAGGTGTCAACTGTGGTGTCGTGGCAAGATAAGTACGCTCTGAAGGTAAGAAGACTGAAACAAGTACTTCAGCTTCTTCTTCCAAACTTGTGGAAACATTGTCCTTGTTCATGTCATGATTCATCTCAAGCAACCACCAAACTCCTTTCCTCTTCACAATAGAAGTTCTCAAGTGAAACTTCTTTCGATCATAATGTGAATCAGGAGTTCTCAAAGCTTTTGCACGATAAGCAACTTGAGCATGACCATTTTCAAAAGGATACCAACCAGACTTGTGTTCAACAGATTCCAAAAACTTCAACAAGGTTTCATCAACAACAGGAGTCCAAGCACAATCTTCAACCTTCTTCTCCTTGAACTCTTTCCTCTGTTTCCATGTTTGGGTTTGTTGATAGCAAGCTGAAAACAATCTTTCTTCAACCAAAAGAGACTTATGAACTTCCTCAGCAATGTCGGAGGATTCATCACGCGTTTCCTCACTGTCTTGTGAGCTTACGTAGTATGTCACAGGTGCTGGTTCTGTTGCCTCAGAGTCAGCAAAGCTAACCTGTTTTGGCTCCTTGAAAGCACCATCATAGCATACATATGTACACCTGTCAGCTCTTGTTGGTTGAATACCAAGCGAAATCAGAAATTTGTCAAGGCGGTTCCACCATCTACGTGGTGCGTCCGCAAGTCCATAGACGGAACGAGTGCACAAACCAACCAAGTAAGGAGGCAAACCAATGTCAGTAGGCAACTGAACATGGATAACGCGGCGGTCTAAGTCGTATGTTTCCCCCTGAAGGAAGGCAGTTTTCAAGTCTAAATGGAGTAAATCCCAGTACATCGAGGCTGCATGCTGAGATGCCACACGAAAACCATACCTGGTAGCAGTAGGACTGTCAGTCTGTAAGTCATACTTTTGGGCATCTTGAAAGCCTCTACATACCCATCTAGCCTTGAACTTCTTGAACTGTCCATCCTTATCAACCTTGATGGTAAGCACCCATCTGCCAGTGACATAGTTATCAATCTTATGACGTCTCTTGTCTCTGAAAGTCATGGCAGTGAAATCCAGAAAACTTCTGAATTCTTCAAGCTTGGCTTGGTTGATCTCCTTAGCATACTTTCTCAAGACTTCTTGAGTGATAACTGATTCTGCCTTTGGCTGCTTCTTTCCATTCTTGGCAAGATACTGTTCAAACTGTTTGAATCCAGTAACATCGTATGAACCAAACTCAGGTGAAGCTTGGACCTTTGGTCCTAAAGGAACGAAAACAGTACCATCAACATCGACAAAATGAGAGTGGTCTGATGTGTAAGGTTCAGTGTCCACATCTTCTTCCTGAAGCTGAGCAATGTCATCCTCAGTCAAAACAGGAGTGTCGTCTGTTTCATATGGTTCTGTTTCATCATCATCATGTTGTGATGATACCAATTCTGGTGTTCCTTGTGAAGACTGCTGTTGCGCTGGCTGCGCAAAGTCACCTGTCGTAAACGATGTTGGTGTAGTAGTAGGCAATGGAATTGTATTATCATATGAACTTGAGGCAGTAGGATCATGTGAAGGTCCTTCATCTTCATCTTCATAAGGTTTCTGAGTAGGAACTGAAATTGGCTGAACATGACCTGGTAATTGAACCTTTGGCCTCTTGATAATCACCTTTGCCTTTGCCTTTGGTAAAGCATCAGTAGAATCAGTTGAGATCTGTCTCTGCTTCCTTTGAACTCTGATAGGCTCTGACGTCGGATCAGGTCCTGGTGGTGAATCGTCATCTTGTCCAGGATCAGCAATCTCTTCGATTGGAATGTCAGGATTGGAAAACGGAGTTGATGGTGAACTTGGTTGATGTGGTTCCCCCGAGTCCTGTATTCCTGGCATATCCAAATCATCATCAGGTGGTGGTCCATAATCATCTGGAATGATGTACTCTTGATCATCATCATCACCTGGATCAGGTCCAGTATTGTAATCAGGTTGATTATCATCATCCAGAGGATCTTCTGGTTCATCACCACTCAACATCTCATCATCATTTGGTGGAACATCACCATGCTGATCTGGATGAATGGGATCGTCACCATTTGGTGGTGTGCTACTTGAACTAGGAGGATCTTCAACTCTCCTTTTGATAGCACCAGTCGTTTCTCGTGAAAAGACGATCATACTCCATTCATGGATTTTGAACTGTTCATGATGTGGATACAACTGTGACACAAACATGAAGTAAACATGATCATAGTCACCAGGTTTCCAAATAAGTAGGACAGCATCTTCAGGATGTTGAAACAAAGGATTCACTCTTCCATAAGTTCCTCTGAACACACTGCAATCTTCAAAGTACATTTGAGGCAATGTCTTCTTTCTGACATCTTGAAGTCCAGGAATCATTTCAATGATTCTGGGGTCAGTTGATTCTCTGACACTAGCCTCTGTACTCCTTGGCAACTGATCAATCTTCCTCAATGTTTGAACAAGTAACTGAGTGGTAAATCTCTGTGGAAGAATGTGCTTCAACGGCACTGGAATCGAGGTCTCAACATGATGCAAATCTTGCAACAAACACGAGCACTCAGGTTCACGGTCCAAAAACATTGACGTGCCACACAATGCTCCATCATCAAAATGTTCCAACAGATCTTCAAACAAGAAACATTGTCTCATGTTCTGCAAAGGTAAAAGTTGTGTGAACCGCGCAATGAATGAACACAAGTGAGATGGTAAGACCTTCCATTGTGGATCATTCCAAAGCTTCCCTTCTCTATTGAAGGCATGCTGTGGTTCCAACATGTCAAAGTCTTCATCATGATTGTAATACACACGCAAGTTCTTGATTGAAGGATCACAACGACAGTAATTTGTCATGTCAAGGTTGAAACAACCAATGTGATACTTGATTCTGTCTTTCTGAAATTTCTTCCAAGCCAAAAACTGAGCAAATCCTGAATCAGGTGGTGCAATCACCAAGAAACCTTTTCCTCGGTCAGCTTGCCATTTCATCACATCAAGGCAAAACTTGAATACCGAGTATTTCCAGGAATTTGGTGAAGGATTTGTGATCAACACGTATTCAGGATCAAGCTTCTCAAGTTGTTTCAAAACTTGGTTTTGTTTCTTTTTGCTGTTGAAACTCCAACCATGCTTGTGGTCAATGGGTTCACCAACCTTCATGTTCAATCGTGCCATGTGCCAACTAAGACCAGTGTTGCTACTGAAGAGTTCCACAACATCACTCTTGCCAGTTTGACAAAACCAGTGAGCTTGTTCACCTAAGTATGCTTCAGCATATTCAGCGATATCTGGTTCATAGTCATCTTCATCTTCAACTGCAAGTGGAACAGGTTCTGATGCGTCAAGTCCCGGAACAGCAACATCATGCCATTCATCATGGTCACGTCTCACCTTCGATTGATTAACACGCATGACTGCGTTGTCAACATGAACATTGACTATAGCACCTTCTTGAGAGATAACAGTACCTCTGATCCATCTTTCCTTCTTCCATGCCTTTGAAGCAATAGCATTAGCATTGACAGGGAAACTCCAAACGAAAACCTTGTCACCTGGTTTGTAAGGTCCATCTGATGGCATTGTTCGTTTGGCCATGTCATGTCTGAGGTCAGCAGCTTGTCTGGCTTCCTGATGTGCCCTCAGTGCTAACCTTTGCAACTCGAGTTGTGTTTTGTCTTCAGGTAAAGGATCAACACTAAGTTGAGCAGGATCAGAAGTCTCAATATCCAGAAGATCTGGTGGTCTTCTACCAGTGGCAATTTCCAAAGGAGAATAACCACTAACAGTGAGTTGAGGGTTTCTGGCCCAAACAGTACGCTTCACAGCTTCTCTGATGGTGATTCCTTTGAACCTATCATCTTCAAGGTTCTTGGACATGATTTGCCATTGTCGTTTGAAAAGTCTGACAGCTGATTCAGCTCTGTTAGGCCATGGGGTTCTTGAACCACAGGGACATTCCTTGATACCATGAGTTCGGTAATAAGTCAGAAAGTCTTCTTGAAAGAAAGCTTCATCACCTACAATGGCTTTAGGCATACAATTGTGTTCATCACTCCACAACCTTAGAGCCTGAATGGTCTCCTTGTTGTTCAGTGAGTTTTGTGCCGTAGCCCAAAGTAAGTTGGTTGCACCATCAAGAACAAGCAACACCATGTACTTGTTCTTCCTCAACTGAATTTCAGCATGATCAACAAAGATAACATCTCCAAAGTTGGTGGATCGTATGCCTGAAATTCTGGCTCGCGGCGGTGGTGCAAGGTGCAATGGAAGTACTACACACACGACACTTGTTGTACATCTCCTCATACTTCTGATAAACAGAGTCAGGAAGTCCTAACATGGAAGTCCTTCGTCTGAATTGAGTAGGAGACATGTGATAGTGTTTGATATGAAGCTTGTAAAGTTCCACACTATCCTCCAGTTTCCTGAGCATCTTTCTGTATGCTGGTGTCATGGCTTGCACTTCACTACCAGGCAGTGGAATCGAAACTCGCCTAGGCTCAAGAGCATCACTACCTAGTTTCTCAACTTGACTTTCTGAATCTTGCTTACCACGGTTGCGCGCAGGTGCAGAATGTTTTGGTTCAATGACTTGAGGTTCATCTGAATCAATTTTGTCCAAACCTAACTCCCTAGCTACCTTATCAAGCTCATCTTCTTCATCAAGCTTGGGATAGGAGACAACAACCTTCTTTCTTGATGAACCTGATTGAGAGTCATCGACAACCTGAGGTTTCTGCTTACCTACGTGTCTTTTGGCTGCAGGTGGACCTACCTCAATCTTTTTCGAGCCTGGTCCATTTGAAATCGGTTTGCCTTCCTCCTTCTTTAAGGAGCTTGGCTTCTTCTTCTGTACACCTGATGGCACTGAAGAGGCTGACTCAGGGTGAAAAAGATCATCAATGTTTCCACGAAAGGGCTTTGCACGATCAATGTCACTTCTGACAATGTCATCTGGGATCACGTAGTCCTCCTTGATCTTGTAGATGGTCTTGCCCTTCCAGAACTCTTCACTCTGTTCAGAAAACCTCTTCTTCTCAGTGCGCCAGTTGTCCTTGTGAAGAACCTTCTTCTTGCTCTTCTGGAATTCCATGTGGGTTTCTCTTGGATCTTCGATTAGCACTTTTTTTCTGCTCATAGCAGTTTTTCTTGGATTTACGCTCCTTCTGACTTTTTATGTTCACTTGAACAACAAATGTACATTCGTGTCTTGACGGACGGGTATTTACGTTTTTTTCCCGGATAGTTACCTTTTTTTTCCATGAGGTGCAAAAAATGCCGTAACAGTGGTGCAATGATGCTCATTTCAATGGTCATTTCCCCACAAAATATAGCCAAAAATATGGTACTAACGTACCTCCATTTTAGGATCCTGGACCCACTGGAGATCTCCCGTTGATCATGAACATGTCTCTCTATCAATTCATCATGGGGAGAATTTATGGATCCTATCATCATCCTATCAATTTTGGATGATACTCATATAAATGCCATATATCCTATAAGTGCCATTTTATGATCTATCATTTCCTGAAATTACCATTGATCATGAACATTTCTCTATAAATGCCATCAATTCATGCCATCAATTCATGTAATTCATGGGGATCTCTCATTGCCATTCCTTTCCATTTGGAGAAAAAAATCCCAGGTCTGCCGATCCCCATGAGCCGCCACTGATCGATCCCAAGCGCCCTGGAGCCGAAGAGCCCCCGGCAAGGGCAACGGGACAACGGTACCATCAATTGGTGGATTTAAAAATTGATCAACCAACAAATAGGGTGGGTATAAAATGTATAAAATTGTTATAAATGTCGGATATTTTCAACTAGATCTTCAAGTCATGACCCTTTTGAGATTGTAATTCGTGGCCCTTTCTGGATTTAAGTGATGTCGAATATAGCCGGAGATCATGAGAGAACCATCCCAAAGACCCTCAATGTTTCGAGTTATGGGGCCCCAATCTCAACCAATCAAAAACCGTACGTTTCATCAGGGCAAATCTGTGGGAGCGGATTGGTGGGAGCGGATCCAGTAGAGAAAGCCATGGGGATCCCATGGCTTTTGTGACCGATGCTGCCAGGCATTTCTCAGATCCGGAGGACCTTGAAGCCTTCGTTCAGGCCATGAAGTGATTGAAAGGTGGCCAGGGATGTCCCGGGATGAACATCTGAAGCGAGGTCAATGGTTTGAGTGGAAAGACATGGAAAGACTGTGAAAGAAAAGAGAACAGACATATATATATATAGTATATTATATATATATATAGCAATCACCAAACAGACAGATGTCAAAGTGTTGCCAGGATGGTATAGAAGGTGTTTCCCCTGTACTTATATTTTGCATGTGTCCAACTTTTCTATCTATTTGGTTTTACTATGTTTGCTGTAGGTTATCCTTCTTGGAACACAGGTTGTTCCCACAAGACTTCGGAAGTTGGATCCATTTGGCCCCCATTTGGGAGTATTGTTGACGAGTATGGCCCCAAAATATATCGACATATTCAAAACAAAACATATCATAAACTATAATAAACCTGGCTGAATTGTAAAAAACCTCACTGCGATGTAGCCATAGATCATGATGATCATGATTAAGACTCAAGACTGGGGAATCATCGTCAAATGGCCAGACTGTTCAGATTGGTCAATTATGAAACAATTCAGCCAGATACACATAACCATTGGATTTACGCTTTGGATCTGTCTGGTAATTTAGCAAAATATTTGTATATTTGACATAGCTATTGAAAAGCAGCAATTTTAATTACGGTAAGTCAATCATATCAAGCTAAATGGCACATGTTCCATATAGCAAACTGTGAAATGATCATCGGATTTACCAAGCCCTGGGGCATTCCAAACCTCCCGATCCATCAGGGCTACAGGCGAATGATGGCTGTCCTGAGTCTTGCCGCAATGATAACTTCAGAAGTCCAAGGATTTGATGCGTAGCGTTTGGGTATCGTTTAGTCAGGTTTTTTGGGTATGATGTACTATACTGGTTGACAGTGATGTTAGTACTCTGGTTGGTGGTTTGGAACATGGCTGCTATTTGAATTTCCATATATTGTGAATGTCATAATCCCAACTGACGAACTCATATATTTTTCAGAGGGGTAGGTCAACCACCCACCAGTACCTGTTAGTGATGTTTCGAATGCAAAGTCATGATTTGATGAATTAGTCAATGATTGATGGCGACATCATGCAATATCAGCATATTTACTTCAAAACTGATGGGCTTTGATCCATCGGATCCTTGGCAACAGTAGGAATTTACAAGTGGCTGACTCTTGGAGAATTTGGAGCCGCATTTGCGCTGGGTTGACTTAAGGAACATGAATGCAACTATGGTTTTGACCCTCCAGATTCTGGCGGTAGTATCGGTAGTACCTCTTTATAATTGTTCGGTTCCGGATATTCTGGAACAAGTGGGATTCCAACAGATATCGCCACTTTAGACTTTTGCTACCATTTTAAGTCAGAGGGACACTGGGTGAAGTTTGGGCCACCCAAGAGTGGATTGGTTCCAAGTTACTACTCGGAATGACAGCCCTGTATCCAGCCCTGAAACTTTGACTTGGACACCCATATATCGTGTGCATACCGGATAGCCGGATAGCCATACTATAGGCATTTGTCAAGTTCTTTGTGCAGCCTGTCGGGCATAATCCCACAGGATGGGGCTAGGAAGAGTATTCAGGAGCTGAGCAATAGCCATGAGATAGACTATAGGGTACCACAACTCATGTTGGTAAAGCAACAACAATCCACCCATATCTTGAGGGTTTATACCACCCAAAAAATGGGGATGATTTACTATTGCTTTTATATGCTTTTATACCATAATTACTCAGGAATCAGACTCGCAGACTTGTTACGCATCACTGCATCACTATGAATTTGTGATAACTTGTGTTCATTGGAATAATGAAATACGGTAAGAGCTGGAGTGTCCATGGATGTCCATGGACATTTCTATTTTCATGGAGCATATCATGTATATCACCATTTGGTGTTAGTTCAAACCTCAAGACCTCCTGTTCGTTTGTTAAACCCATGTTTACTGGTGAACCCAAGAACTTTTGCTGGTCATTTGTTATCATCTCCCCAAAACTATGCTCCCTCCTTGGAAGTAAAACATAGTAAAACAAGTGAAATGGGTGATACTTCCGGTTGATACTTAGTTAAAATTGCATGGTTTATCATGGTTTATCATACCTTATTGATCCTTATCCATTCATTAAGTATACCTATTCTACCTCACCATCCTGTTCACCAGGGGGGTACTACCAGGAAGCACGACAGCATGACGAAACACATGGACCCCACGGGCGTGGTGCCACTTCCGAGTGCAGATGGTCCACAGGAAGAGATGCTTGTAAAAAGCGGGCTGGCTCGATGCGGACAAACTCAGTGGGCTGATTGGTGTGTACTCGTAAGACACCAGACAATCCGATATAAATTGACATAAATCAATATAAATCAATAACAAAACGATATAAATCAATCGCAACGTTTAATGTTTCGAAGTGGAAAAAGATCTTTCCAAAACCATTGTTTTGGGTCAATTTTCAAAAATGAAGCCCTCAGCCCTCAGCTCAGGAATTTAAACACTGCGGACTGGAAAGCCATCATTGTTTCATGGGAACGTCAGGGGATTCATTGTTTTTTGTGACTTGAGGTGTTGCCGAGGAGGTTGATTAGCATCATGTAATACACACCCACCTTGGATTGAAGTTAGACTTGCAGTGCACAGCGCTTTCTTCCCACGCGTTCGTGGGGCTGACGAAAGTGAGGTGAGTTGGGTATAGGTCGGAATTGGATCAGGAATTTGGCGCAACATTGGATGGTTTTGGTTACCAACACGATCGGGAATTCATGATTTTTTTCGGGAAAATCCATAGAATATTATGAATATTGACCCATGAGCCAATTGGAATTGGCTAGCTTCAGGATCGAGAACTATATCTTGAAGAACTCTCAGACCACCTGGCATTACTCTTGCACCACACCCATGGGAGCCGTTGGAGATCCCAAAGCTGTTTGTGACTGGGCAGCTTTTGTGTTTGTCCCAGCCAAAGGAGTCTCAGGGATAAGGATCAGTATGATAAGCTGTCATACTTAAAGGGTTGGTCCACATTTTCTGTGTTTATTTGCACAGGCATTTGGAACGAGCCAACCGTTAGAAACCTGCTCAATGGCCCCACCTAAATGATCAGTGATATGCCGTGATGGTATTCTTCATTGATTAATGTGTTGGACTGTTTTGGATCAGTCAGTTGTGTTTTTTTCTACTACAGGTATGTGTCATATTGTTTTATGGTTTTTCAATATCCCACGGTTTGTTGGTCAGAGACGTTCCATTTTTGTTGCTGAAATTATCATTTTTCTCCACCTGTTTTCGTCAAATTCCACCGTGCGTCTGTTAAATTCCCTTGTTGCTTGGTCAAATCCAGCTTCTTGGCGGCGACGTGAAATTCCACAGTCAAATACAGTCAAATATATATATATATATATTATATGGTTGAACATGCTCAAATCTCCAAAAATGTTGTTGAAATTTTGGTAATTTATAGCTCGCTACCCATCGATTTTCTCCATTATCGCAGATCATCCAGGCGACCCCGAAGGCCGTGTTCAGGGTGTGCGCAACTTACGTGTCTGTGATGCAGGACTGATGCCCGTGATCCTTGGCGGTCGCCTTTGTAGGGCTCCAAGGGGCGCAACTTAGGGGCCCCTTGGTGGGTTTTGCCGTGGTTTTATGGCGGTTTGATGTAATCTAATGGGATTTAATGGGATTCAATAGCCAACCAAATTGACATAATATGTGGGTCTGTCTGGAAATGGCGATTGAATCCCCAATGGCATAGCCTTTTTTAATAGGGGAAATGATGAAGGTACATTCTTTTTCACTCAAACTCTTTGTTCTGAATTTGTTGTGTCGGTGTCCATGGTGTAAATGTATTTCCAAGAATTGACAGAAAATAGGGTTATTTCACATGATTTAAGCACCAGAAGTGGAGTTGAATGGATACGGTATATCGAAAGTATCAACCAGTGGTACAAAGAGTGCGGCTGCAAACTCAGAGAATATTTTGGTGATGTTCACAAGCTGGTTGGTGGTTTCAGCATGTTTCAGATCTGAAGGTAACATCCGAGAAAAGAAACCCATTGGCAACAGCAAATCACGAATTGATCAAGCCAGTCATTCAAGGTGGTGTTTTCCAGTTATAAATGGGTTATATAATCCCATTAACTATACAGATATATCACCTATGAACCATAGTTATTGGACTTATTTGCACCAACTTAGCTAACGAACTGGGGCACCAGCCTGTTATCCCTTTGCGTGAAATCTCCACGAACGCGCCCACAAAATCCCACTTTGAGTGGTTTGGAAGATGAATGACCTATTGAAAATGGTGATGTTGAGGTTTGGCCTTGGATTCTTGGTGTGTACATTATATATATATATATATATAAATTCTAAATGCATGAAACCTGCAAATCAACACTCACTTTTATCGGTCTTGGGCTTGGGTGTCTCAGATGGATAGATGAGATCATACGGCATTGCCACGGCAATGCCGAAAAGCCAACGGTTAAGACTGAGTGTTGACATAGTTAGACTTGGTGCTGGTACTTAGTACTTAGGTCTAAAACTTCTAAACTGTGGTATTATTATTATTATTATCATCACTAAATGCTGGAAAAATTACTTTACTTCGTGTGATCCCCACCATGACATTTATAGATTTTCTTACTGGCAAATCTTCTGGCATTCTATCTGACATATCTTCTGGCATTCTATCTGGCATATCTTCTGGCATTTTCTTGTGGCATTCTATCTGGCAAATCTTCTGGCATTCTATCTGGCATTCTATCTGGCATATCTTCTGGCATATCTTCTGGCATTCTATCTGGCAAATCTGATGCATTCTATCTGGAATATCTTCTGGCATTCTATCTGACATATCTTCTGGCATTCTATCTGGCATATCTTCTGGCATATATTCTGACATATCTTCTGGCATTCTATCTGGCATTCTATCTGGCATATCTTCTGGCATATGTTCTGGCATATATTCTGACATATCTCTGGCATTCTATCTGGCATTCTATCTGGCATATCTTCTGGCATTCTATCTGGCATATCTTCTGGCATTCTATCTGACATATCTTCTGGCATATCTTCTGGCATTCTATCTGGCATATCTTCTGGCATATATTCTGACATATCTTCTGGCATTCTATCTGGCATTCTATCTGGCATTCTATCTGGCATATCTTCTGACATTCTTTCCAACTTTCTTCTGCACATTCTTTGTCCCATATCTTCCTACATGAGGTCCGGCGGGGAACACTTGGCGTGGATACTCGCGGTTGAGGTCCGGCAGGGAACAGTTGGCATGGATCCTCGCGGTTGAGGTCCGGCAGGGAACACTAGGCGTGGATGGTCGTGGTTCAGGTCCGGCAGGGAACACTGGGCCCGGATACTCGCGGTTGAGGTCCGGCAGGGAACACTGGGCGTGGATGGTCGTGGTAAAGGTCCGGCAGGGCACACTGGGCGTGGATGGTCGTGGTTGAAGTCCGGCAGGGAGCAGGAGGAGAGGAGACGAGAAGAGGAGACGAGGAGAGGAGAGGAGAAGAGAGGAGAGGAGGAGGAGGGAGAGGAGGAGGAGGAGGAGGAGGACGAGGAGGATGAGGAGGAGGACGAGGAGGAAGCAACTGACATAAAATCTAACAACCCTCACCTGGCAGGTGGGGAAAAAGGCATTCCAAGAATAGTTAGGTAAAGTGATATAATATGCTGGGTCTAATCCATAATAGTTCAAGCACATGTCCCTAAAATTTTCAAAAACATCAGTCAGTAAATATACATCAGTCATCAAATACAAATCATGATATTCACCAAGGTTTTTAATGTTAAAATGTTTCCATACAATATTTGCTCTGGTGTAGTCTTTGTCAGCTATGTTTTCTTCATATAATTTGCTGTAAAAATCTTCTTTCTTTGGTAGTTTTGTTTCATCGAATTTCTCCCATGAGTTCATGTAGTCATAGGGATATACACCCTTATCAGTCAGCAAATTCAAATCAGTTTTAGATTTGATATATGGGCTGGTGCATGTATATCTGAAACGAGTTTCCCAATCTTTAATCTGTTCATTTCCTTCATATTTGTTTAGTCTAACTAACTTATCCAATGACGCAGTTAAGAAAGCAAAACTATCTTTAAACTGACAAGCGCCAAATGAAAAGGTTATAAACTTTTCGCTGTTTTGTGCTATTGCATCTATTCTTTTGTTTTGGTTTAGTTCTATGTTTAGTTCATTTGCTTTTGCTATGATTAAGTGTGCGTCATAGTTTTTCAGGTTATGAAAGAAGATAGGGATTTTAAAATATCTAAATGAATAATCCAGATTACATTTTACATGCGCTGCGCCCCTGTATTTGCCTGTGAAGTGGCAGTGGTCGCGAACCTTTTCATCGTCAGGTTGGAATTTCTTATTACATATCGAGCAGCGGGTTGCTTGTTTAAATTCTGTCTTTTGTTGAAAAGTTAGTTTATCCATTGGTTCATTGACATCCATTTTTGCAAATATATCTTTCTTAATTTCCGTCAGTTTCTCTACAAAGTGTTTCATACAATCCTCACCCCTGTATAAATACGGTTTGCAAGTATTATCAATCCTGCTTACAACATTCAACATATAACCGCAAGGCTTATGTTCCTGATATGTGCCTTTTATACCATTTTTAGAGTTAGTCGTTAGACATTCAAAATCACCATAGATTACAAAAGGACAAGGCAATTTAGTATTATGCTTTTCAAATTCTATATAGGTGTCTTTATCTGGCATCTTTGTTTGTTGTCCTTCTGATACCATACATCCGTTTTCAAGATGTTTCTTATATACCTTTTCTGATTGAAAGGGATTTAAACAATGGTGGCAGTAAAACTGTTTATTTATGTTGCTACTGCTTTGACCGTTTAATAATCTATATTTATTTTTAACTAATACGTAGTGATAACTATTATCTTCATCATAGATTTTTAGTAAATCAATTTCGTATTTAGCATTTCTATTTTTAGTGCCTCTATGCAATATAATCTTATTATCATTTTAGCAGTCATCGGGTTCAAACACATTTATTGAAACTGATTTATTGTTCTCTTCAAATCTGTCAATGTCCCTATTGCCAGTTGGAAAATGTACACCATCCCAGTTCAAAATATCATCTTTCAGTTTATTATAGTGGAACATTTCCTCTGGGTGGTGTTTGCTTCTTTTGTCATAGACTACGGATTGAATACAATATTTGAAGCATTTTTGGTCTCTGTTCTTTATGTTGATACATGCCTTTTTTAGCTTAATTCATTCAGGTAATTCTATGTATCTCCCTGCTCTTGTTGGGTCATATTTGTCATAGTGAATGGTTATTGTCAAAATCTTCTTAAATCTTAAATTGGATGCTGATGCTTCTAAATTCTGTATTTGTAATAAGATTTGTTTAACACTGTCTTCTAATGCTTGCGTCAGTTCATCCTCATTACTAATATTGAAGCGGGTTGATGGTAGGGCATATACAAGTTCCTGACTTCCTAATTCATTTCCTCCATCATCAAATTCAGGTTTTTCAAATAATCCTTCCGTTCTTATGTTAAGTTTCATGCTTCTATTATTTCTTAAAAAATCTGATAGTCTTTGTTTTTGGTGCGCAATCATTTCTAATCCCCTTTCTCCTTGAAAGTGTTTATTTTCTAAAACTATTGAATTAGCGTATCTTCTAAATGCTGATTGAATATATCTGACCCTAGATTTATTTCTGATTGCGTGTTTGGTTAGTATTTGTCTCACTCTTCCTTCACTGAACGCATCTTTTGCCTTGTTTAAAGCATAACTTCTGTATTCATTAGTTTTCTTGACCGTCAGTACTTTCTTTGTTAAGACACTAGATATTGGTTTGTCTTTGTTGTATCTGAATTTCTTATCATCTATTATTATTGACTTTAATTCTCTTCTTCCTCGTTTTGGTATTTCTGCTAAATCATTACTCAATAAATAGTTTATAACCTGTTTCATCATATAATAGTATATATTTTGTTTAGTTAATTTATCTTTAAGTAGTTTTTCAAAGAATTCTGCATTTTAATCTTGGCTTATATACTGAAAGACTAAGTTATTTATATAAGTTTTTATAAGACGAATTGTATGAAGGGTTTGCCTGTTGATGCGTTGCGTAAGATCGTTCCTTATAAATTTGGAGACCCCAAATATTTGACAATAAAGCATAGTGAAGCATTGAAGAGAATACGGAACAAACATAAAATATCAAGATTTGGTCCTAAAATAACAAGACATTTGAAACCAAGAAAAAAATATATGTAATTGAATACTGTATTGTGAGAGAGGGAGTGCCATTTGGTTTAAAAAGTATAGGAAACATCATCACAGAAGAAAAAGAAGAATTACTATCTTTGATTTAGAAGTAGAAGAAGATAATTTAAATTTTAGAGTTAAAACTTGATATTGAAGTCCAAATAGTAGCAAAACTCCCAGATAAAGAATATGGAGACAATGAATTTAGTTATAGAGAAATTTACTTCATGCATGACTTTGATGAATATGTAGATGAAGATAATATAGAAGATGTATTGAATAAAGCAGATGAAGAGATAAATACCGACATAGAAGAAGAGCAAGATAAAGATAGTATAATAGGAATACAAACATTTCATTTTGAATTGATAATTATTGAAGATATTTACTACTAACATATTTCTAATAATATTTATTTATTAGAATTATGGATTTGTAAGATAGGGTTATTAAAGGGTAGGGAATAATGTTTATTGTTGTCTATTGTTTTGTTGTTTTCTTTTATGTTGTTCTTCGCTTGGTTTGTTTTTGTTTTTTGGTTGTTATAGGAATTCGAAGATAATCATATTTATATGTAATGGATAATTTTTGTAGATATTGTGTTAAAGATTTACCAATTGATAATTTTGAAGATGGATTGAAGACTTGTAAGACATGCTTGGAATACAAGAGAAAAAACTATGACAAACATAAAGATAAAGTGAATGAAACACGAAGAACTAAATATAAAGAAGATGAAGAATATAGAAAAAAAAAAGGAACAAATACAAAACTATCGTGATAAAGTTGCCTTCTGTAATGTATGTAATTCATCAATGAAGGCACAATGTTATTCAAGACATTTAAAAAACAGAGAAGCATAAAAAGAATTTAGGAACGGTTGATGGATAGGATTTTGTAAAATGAATAAGGTAATAATGCTTTTGACTGCTATGAATTTGAAAAAATGAATGAGGTAAGTATGCTTTGACTGTTATGATTTTGAAAAATTGACTGAGGTAAGTATGCTTTGACTGCTATGATTTTGAAAAATTGAATGAGGTAAGTATGCTTTGACTGCTATGATTTTTAAAAAATTGAATGAGGTAATTATGTTTTGATATTGTTGAGAAAAATGAAGCAATTAACAATATATAAACTGGCTTTTTGGACTGTTATGTTTTTTTATGAATAAATTTTGATTTGTTATACTGCTATGATATTAGTTTAGAAAACTTCACTGAATCAACGTTTTTTTACATTTTTTGGGGTTACCCCTTGACCCACCGGGTCCTTCAGGAGGTCGAGACGACGTTTTTCGATCAACATCACCCCCCGGATCGCGCCCAGTGGCCACAAACCAAAACACCACCTGAGCCAGGTGGAGATCAAAGAAAAGGTGTTAGATTGGCTGAGGGACCTCATATCATTGGATTGGTTTGTTGGGGAAAATCTTAACCGGAAACCCGTGGGTTTTTACCATCAAATTGGTTGGGCTTTCCGGTTAAAATTTTCCCATCATCCAATTCTATGATCATACCCTCTGGTAAACTTTCACATAACGAACTGGAAAGATCCACCGTTTTTCATGGGTAAATCCACTATTTCTGTGGCCATGTTCAATCGCTTTTTGTATGTTTACCAGAGGTTTATCCTATAGATCATCCTAGATCATCTAGGTGCTTCAGTCAACCCGATTCCTCAGGGTCAAACTGGGCATTCCGGGCATTGCTCATTTGGGAAGGGGCCAAAAATCACCCAAAAATCCATGGTCTATATAAATTGGGATGTGAATAGCAACCACATATGTATATATATATATATACAGTATTTATATATATATATATATAGATATAGATACCCTCTGGTAAACTAACGTAACTATGGAAAATCACCATGCTATTAATGGGTAAATCCACTATTTCTATGGCCATTTGCAATAGCAAATTGTGTATGTTTACCAGGCCGGGTAGACAGTATATTGGGCTGATGGTGGAGTACATCCACTGCCAAACCATGCAGAAAATTATTTATCCAAACTGGGGAGATCCAAACTTTTAAGAAACCCATTTTTTTCATGCTGACGAAATTGTTGGCCATATACCCCGCCATGGAAAGATCCACCATTTGTAATAGGTAAACCATCTATAAATGGGCCATAGCTATGTTAAATAACCAGAGGGTACATGAATTTACCACATCATCTGGATTTTGTTGGGGTATTGATCACATTACCCTTGAAAGTAAGGGACCCTATTCGTCAAACTCATTGCCGACACCCAAAAAAACGACCAGCGACTGCGTTGATGTTCCACCCAATTTTCTTCTGGCTTAGACCACCATTTTGGCGAAATCCCACATATGTGTATATATATATATATATTTAAGCAAGTTCTATAGAACATCACCATTCTGCGGGCTGTTGTTACCAAAAACATCCTTCCATGTGTGTTGCTGAAAAATCTCCAATACTCTCCCCATAAATCCTGATGGTTTTGCACCAAGTGTTCGGCCAATCGGCCAAATCATCTTGGGCCATTGATCATTTAGCTGGTTGGCGGTTGAGCCCTACCCCCCTGAAAAATATGACTTTGTCAGTTGGGAGTTTGACATTCCCAAGATCTTCCAAACCACCAATCAGTTAGCCATTGATCATTTAGCCAGAGCCAGGGGATGTTCACATCATCCACGACCAGCTACTGAAAGGTGCAACTATTTAGTGGACCCACATCTTGACCATGACGATTTTGTTGCAACAGCGGGGAGGCAACCAGCTCACTGGCAATTTTCAATGTTAAATCGAAAACCATGAAGAGTTTTTTGGAGATCCAGAAAATTTATAGATTAGTTTCTTCAAAACACATCATAAAACATCAGGAACACCATCTCATTAATTAGATTGGCTTAGGCGAAAAAAAAAGGAACGCCCCATGATCTTCATGGTGTAAAAACCCCATAGTTTCCGGTTAAGATTTTCCCTTAAACCAATCCAATGACCATGGTGTGTTCTACCCTCTGGTAAACTAGCAGTTTGCGAACTGGAAAGTTCCACCATCTGCAAGTTCGGTAAATCCTCTCGCGATTTCTATGGGCCACTGGAACCTTCAATAGCAAACTGGAACAAATTACAAGAGGGTATATGGGGGTTTCCATAAATGGGGGTGTCCATGGGGGGTACCCCCAGTCATCATCCACTTTAGTAGCATTTCCCATGATTAACCATCCAGCTATTGGAGTACCCTCCATTTTTAATGGAAACCAGGTATTCCATATTCATCCCATTATCAACCGTTGTTACTGGATATGAACCACCATTCATGTCAGTTGTCATTACCTGAAAATCTTTTTTTTTTCGGTTATACTGGTTGGTGATTTTAACCATCTTGAAAAATATGAAAGTAAGTTGGGAAGGATTATTCCCAATATATTATGGAAAAATAACAGCCATGTTCCAAACCACCAACCACTTTTTCGACATGCCAAGTCACAGGACCGCAGCATGTCGATCAAGGCATCCTCCGAGATGCTGCGGAAGCTGGCCACCGGCAGCCTAGATTGAAAACCGGTGATGGGATGAGAAATCATATATTTCAGCATAAAAACCTATAGGACCGTCATGGTGTATCAATGTTTATAACATATCATGGCTGGTTGGTGGTTGAGCCCTACCCCCCTGAAAAATATGACTTTGTCAGTTGGGAGTTTGAACTTCCCAATATATGGAAAAATAATAGCCATGTTCCAAACCACCAGCCAGATGGTGATACTTCAGCATAATCACTGGATTGGTCTAAGGGAGACTTTACAGGAAAACCCGGAACAAAATCCATGGGGAAAACCCATGGGTTTCCGGGTGCCCGATTTGCCCAGAAAAACCCATCCGTGGTGACATAAAAACCTATGGGTTTCTTTCCAGATCATCTGAGTTTGGGGATGTTTACTATTGATGAATATTGATAGTCTATATACCCTCTGGTGAACTAACATAGCAATGGAAAATGGCTATTTATAGTGGATTTTCCCATTAAAAATTGTGATTTTCCATTGCTATGTTAGTTCACCAGAGGGTACTGTAAACTATCATGGTGATACTTCATCATGAATGCTAGCAAAGCAATCATAAACCATCCATATGTTGATGCTGTTGATGGTTGATATCACCCATTTATGGTAAAATTGGGGGTAGCTTACTGTTGCTTTACTAACATTAATTAGCTATGGCCATTTAATGCTTAACAAAAAGGGTAAAATAGATTAATTACCCTCTGGTAAACTAACATAACTATGGAAAATCACCATTTTCAATGGGTAAATCAACTATAAATTGCCATTTTCAATAGCTTTTCGTATGTTTACCAGAGGGTAAAATAGATTGTTTTTTGATATATGAAAACGTGGATACAAAAGCCAGCCCGCACCAGTTGGGATGCCAAACAGGGATTCCTATGAAACACGTCTCGACCATCTACCAACTGGTGCAGGATGAGGGGTAGTTCGGCAGTAAAAAACACTATTGGGATCCTTGGGGAATCAAATTTAAGCCTTTTGTGATCATGTTATAAATGTGATATGATGGGATATAATGGGAACCAACTTTTTTTTGTTAGGGGACATCACCTGATATATAGGTGGACATAAATGAAATAAGCAATAGCTGTAATTTAATGGGGGTGGTTAGCAAAATTGTGAGGGGGGTACATGGGGGTACCAATAATTCCCAACTTTCATGGGCAATTAGTGGGAAAATCAAGAGGAAAGCATTGTTTTCGCATCAAGTATCTAAATATGGTATTCCTTGAAATTTTACCGTAAACCAATCCAATGACGTAACAATCACGACGCGGGGTCCCTAATATGACATCCCCGCTGTTTTTTACCGTCTTTCATCTCTGAGCAGAGATCCCGGCATCCACAAGACTCCCAGGCAATATGTTGCGTGGACAAGGGTACAGGGGTGCTTTCAACATGTTCACATCTGGAATGGGGGCTGGTCTTTGAATATTTTGAATGCATTGTTGCCTAAAACAGCTGTTTGCTAGCGTGGCAGCGGTTCAACATGTCCAAAGGATTGGTTCAACATGGTTGTTTCGCATTGTTTCAACCTACAAGTATGACCGCAACACTTCACAAGTCTGTCAGTCTGCACCCTGGAAATTCAACATGGACCCCCAAACAAAACGACTCATCTGATGGGAAAATGATTTTCTCATATCTATGTCTCTCTCTCTCTCTCTTTTTATGTAAATATATATATATATACTAATATAATTACGTATACATATACATTAATTATCATACATCTACACGTGTTTATTTGAGGGTGTTGGTGAAGCACTTTTTGTGGTGGGGAGCATATCATCAGATTTCCCTCAGTCCATTCGCTTGAAATTTCGCGCGCACCTCTTGCGCAAGTTCGGGAAGGAGATCACACCATAGTGGCGAAGAATGGATTCCACCTGACCCAAGCAACACTTGGTTTTGCATCCGAGAACTGCCAAACCTGACTTGTCATTTCTCACTATATCAGAGTTCATAACCACTGCTGTTAACAACCCTATAGAATATGCGAGATACAACTTGTCATAAAACCACATAACAAATTGATTATTATGCAGTTAGTTATTAACTGGGATGCACACGCAAGCTCGGAAGCAAATCGTTGACCCCCCGTCCAGTTTCCACAGAAAAAATCGAATCCGGCTTCGCACGGAAATGGGGTATATATGGGTATATTGTATCCCCCGCTGAATTGCCATTCAGGGATCTTCCAGCAAGCCAGTTGTGCAAACTCAGCGGCAACTGGAGGGAATCAACAGGCAACTTCGATTTACTCTCGTAGCGGTTTCGATTGAAGCTTCGAGAAAGCATAATGAATTTTGAGATGTATTGCACTAATCCAAAATCTGGTTCCAACTTCCGCACGTCATCTTTTTGTACATCAAATTTGTTGCTACTGTATCATAATATCGACAAATATCGGCAATAAGACCTGGCAATCAAAAATCCTCCAACTAATCCTCCGCTGCTGATTCTCCTGTATTCATTGGGATGACATGAGGGAAATTCTCCAGGAAATCATTGGCTTTCCCGTTGACCATGGGGTTTCCCTTTACATTTTCCTTTATATATGGGTATGGCTCAAAATTAAAAACCTTAGGAACCGCAGATTTTAGTCCGTGCTTAGTGGTAATCCAATTTAATTAAGATAGCCGATTTTGACCCTTATCCATATGCTTTCCCATTTGAAAGGTATCAGTTGCCACATCCATGCAAAACTGTCGCTCCGCCACCTGTCGCTCCGCTGGCATCTTGCTGAGTACATATGACGACCTCAGCTGTCTCCGGTCTCCGGTCTCCAAAAAATGGGATGGGTTTGATACTCAAAAGTCATGAAAACTGGAGGTTCAAGTTCAACCCAAAAAAAAAGTGAAATCCCGATGGATTCCAAGTCTCACTAAGTATATCTAAGTATACTATCATTCAACATTAGACTCAACCTGACCTTGCTAACTCAAGCATTGATGTCCGAATTCTTCCTATTCATGCCGTGCAAAATGCGGCACCAACGGATTCACAAAATAGGCAATGTTTAACGAACAGTAGAGACTATCAAGCGTTTGGGGTGAACATACCCTCTGGTTATTTAACGTAGCTATGGAGAATCACCATTTTTGATAGGTAAATCATTCAACAACATCTATAAATGGGCCGTTTTCCATGGCTATGTTAAATTGCCAGAGAGTAAGTCCAACATACTGTTTGCAACACTATCAATGTATATCATCCCGTAGACTAGCCGGCCCCATATCAGGCTTGGTTTGTTGAACTCCCATCATCTCCCCAGTATTATTTGGCAGATAACCATATTATCCGCTGCTTGGCCTGCTAAGAACCCCCATGTTCAGCCATCACCCTTTGTAGAACAAATATGAAAAGGTCAAGCAAAAAGCATGCCAACTCCATTTCTGTTCTAAGTATTAAGTTGATTATACCATTATATCAATTATATCCCATTTTCCTATGATATTCTTCCAAGATAGGGAGTTCTAAGTTGGTTTACAGACCCAGTGTGCCCAATTTTGACTTATGTTCATCAACTTAGCTATCTCGACGGCAGGGCCGTACCTTGTTTAAAAAAAAAAAAACGACTCAAAAAGTCTCAGAAAAGTTTCAGTCTTGGATGGTTAGTAGATATCTATATTCATTGTTCTTAATATATGAGTAGATATCTATCAGTAGTTGTGTCATATATTGTATCTCCAATTTGTCCCAGTCAGCTCCCAATCCTCCGACCAAAAATCCCAGGTGCAGCCCCGAGTTCTGCGCTTGATGCGCCTTCTGTCGCAGCAGCCGCAACTTGTTCCGGGTCTCCGCCTGGCCACAGAGCCCACGGACGTAGCTGATGTGATCACCTTGCGGTGCGGGGGAAATGATGGGGATGATATATACCAAAATGGGGATGATATATAGTTACCATCTGGTTATGACTAACATAGCCATGGAAAGATCCACCTTTTTTTTTTTGGTAAGCCATCTATTTCTATGGGCCATCTATACCATGGCTATGTTAAATAATCAGAGGGTATATGATTGTTTCGTAATTGTTTCACTCTCCAAAATGTGGATTTGATCTCCCAGCCAAAAACAATTATCTGGGTAAATTATAATATTTCACTAACCTGAATTAAGGCCATATTGGGATTATTTCCCTTACTAACCATCATTCCCAGGTTTCGGTCGCAGTGAGGTCGTTATAATTTACCCAGAATTATATAGTTAAACAAAAACAAGCAACGGAGGGAATTGACCATCACACATGGTTTTTGTCCGCCAGTTGGAGGGATCCCCCACGTTACACAGAGGCAGAGAGCAACATTTCGCATGTTCTACGGCTGCGAAATCCTGCACCTGTTGCTAGATGGTAAACATCGCATTACCCATGACGGATCCATGGTGCTGCTATATATGGTAACATATGGATCCCATCAATATACCCCCTTTATCTTAGCATATACAGTATACCATACATGGATCCTATGGGTAATAATAGTCCCATTGTTTCTAGAAGGGAATCCCAATAGGCATCCCAACTGGTGCAGGATGGCTTGTCCATACAGTCCATACACAGTATCATCGTGGCAAGGCATGGCAAGGCATGCGGGCCACTTGCCCATGTTCCGATCACGATCGAGGAATTGCACTTTATGAGGAGTGTGATGTTTACTGACCATAGATGTTGTTCGTAGTCCTCCAATTGACGGTAGAACACTAGTCAGCAACCCACAAGAGAGACAAGTTCGAAACCTGGATATTATGTAGGAAACATCATCTAAAACATTCTGGAATAACTTCTGTGGATTTTCTGTGGCATCTTTTTGCGCGTTACATGGTGTTCCTGAAAAAAATCTGAGTGATATCAGTCCGGCTACTATAGGTAGGATGACTCGAGCGAGGCTCACATGAACTTGCTGGCGCAGCATCTCTCCGGTTTTTTCTGATGTGTTCCTGTTGAAAAGGATGTCTGTGGTAAAGCCGCAAAGCCATAAAGCTATATAAACCTATCATTTGGGGATCCATAAACCTATCATTTATCATTTATCATTGGATGGTCCAATGCCATAAACCTATGGGTAGGATGCTCTTTACCATTGATGATTTCGGGGGGGTTAAACCAACATGATCAGTTCACCGCGTTCGTAAACAGACAGCGTTGAGGCGCCATCAAGATCCAAGTCTTGCAACTTGGGATCTTGAGATGTCAACCCCTGCTTCTCCTTAGATGACGGAAACGGATGGATGACGTGATGACGGGACCTGAGAAAAAAGGGGATATGAAATGGCTAGAAATTCATGGTATTCAATGGGATTTATCATGGTTCAATGGGATTTTATAGTGATTCAATATGATTCAATGGGATATGAATGGAATATACCCTCTGGTAAACATAGAAAAAGCTATTGAAGCCATGGCCATAGAAATAGTGGATTTATATACCCATTAAAAATGGTGATGTTCATTGATTTTCCATAGCTATGTTAGTTTACCAGAGGGTAACCCAACAATCCATGGATGACCTGAAACGATTTTAGAAGCGCAATGGATCGTCTCCAAACTTGGTTGATGGCCCTGTGCCAATGCATGTGAAATACCTGCCATGCACCATATGTACCATGCAGAGAAAGATGGCAATGGAATATCAGCCATGGGCCATGTGACCGTCTATTATATATATATAGATATAGATATACATCTTATATATTGATTTATTTGTTCATTAATTCCTTTATTTATATATATATATAAATAGAATCCAACTTTTGGCCGAGTCACTGCTTCTGATGCTTCATTCGCAGCAAAGACAATGTGTTGCAGGTAAATATCCGAAGCTTCTGGAGAGGTTTGATCGAAGAAATCCAACCTGTCAAAGATCGGTTGCCCTCTGGTAAACATACAAAAAGCTATAGTTGTTTTAGACCCAATTTATAGTTTTTTTACCTATTAAAATAGTGATTTTCCATCTGGTAAACTAACATAGCTATATATAGAAAAAGACCCATCGAAATAGTTGATTTATCTATTAAAGATTGTGATCTTCCATAGCTAGCTGTTAGTTTACCAGAGGGTACAGTTGGAAACAACCACTCATAACATCTCATGACCACCGTCACTACTATTCTTCCAGCCATGCTTAACTTTGATTCCAATCTCAGACTCCAGAAGAATCCCTAGACATCGAACTGGATGCGTGGTCGGCCTCGGTTAGAAACTGAATGTAACTGGGGTAAACAGAAAATCCTGGAATAGGCTACTGAGGGAACTTTGTTGAAAACCAGGATTCTTCCTCTGCCAGTCTGCCAGAAGTCTCAAAATGTTTCAAACATCTAATTTTGGTAATTTGCATCCAATTGCCTTCAATCAACAGCCTCACAAAGCAATAGAGCCCTTATCAACCAGGGCCATTAACCAACAAGTGGATTCCAGAGACGATATACCCTCTGGTAAACTAACATAGCCATTGAAAATGGCCATAGAAATAGTGGATTTACCCATGAAAAATGGTGGATCTTTCCATAGCAAACTGCTAATTTACCAGAGGGTACCCACCCAAAACGTACCATCATGAACCATGAAAATTATGGACCACGAGATTCATGGAAATCTGGAGCCAACCAACCACTCGATGGAGATTGTTCCGACAGTGTCTGAAGAACCCATGTCATGTGATGAATTCTGGTTGTTTGAAAAGCTTTCCCCTGATGGATTGGAACATATTGGAACCCCATATTTTTTTCCCATAGAGTGCTCGCCCGAATGATAAACCGCTCCGAAATATGGGACCCCAAATTGGACAACTCACCAAACCAGAGGCTCTGAGCCTCGCTGCTAAGCAATTCAACTGCTTGGTTTTCCATCACTGTTTCCAGCATCGTCTAATCAATCTGCAAAATTTACTTTAAATTCAAAACGGTTTCCTCGTCTTAAATCTACTTTTCCCCTCTGATTAAATCTTCAGTCCTCGCCTCGTTACATTCAAAACGGATTTCAGCCCTCGTCCCATTTCTTTCTCGACCGCAAGCCATTCGAACTAGTCCTCTGCCTCCTTTTGGGTTGAACTTTTTTGAATTATCTTTGTCGTCGTTGCAGCAACGCTCTGGGCTCCAGAGGCTTGGGGATGCTGAAAAAACTTTTCAGGGCCTAAAAAGTTTTTTCCTGTTTCCGAGATGCCTCTTTTACAAGCGGATTTGCAGGGGCTCGATTCCCCCCAAATTCGACCCCAGAGAAGAGAAGCTGCAGCAGCAGCACCAAGATACCCCGCTACACCTCAAGCTTTAGCAATTTTAGAATCTAGTCGCGCTACCTGGGAAAGGTGAATAAGAACTATTGACCAAAATTTCAGGGTTCCCTAGGGTTCTTATTTCAATTAGCTGGTAGACAGAGTTGAATCCAGCAATCCAGCCCCTGAGGTTCTTAATGCAGTGGGTTCTTAAACAGTGGTTTCACTGTAGAACAAATACGGAAGTCCTGGAACAACCGGGCATGCCACCACAGGGCACTGACTGAAATTACGATTAAAAAAATTTTCGGGCTCCAGAAAGTTTTTTTCACGGGGTCTGAATGCACCCTTAATTTTCTATTTTTTTCACTCTGATGGGAACAAAAAAAATCTGGAGCCCGAAAAGTTTTTTTTCACTCGTTGCACATGCTTTGAAAGCAATTTCTGCCCACCTCGTTTTCTGAATTTAATTAATTCACCTCGCTTAAATTGCAAAGATTCACCTCGTACCTCGTCAGCCCTTGCTCTATATTATGCAGATCAACGGACCTTTAGATAGCTACTTTACAGTATACATCCCAGCATCTCCCCGTAAATATATAGCCGTATCAATTCAGGATTTTTTTGCAATTCTGTGACATTCTGTGTATATCTCAGTTATCACTTCGCAAATGGATTCCGAATCAAACGTCGCCGTCGTCAAACACCGACGTCGCTACGACCTCTTCCAAACGTCTCCCACATCGGGCTGAGCGATAACTTCCTTCTCCTAAGATTTCCATAGTCATGGGGGTTACCCCAAAAGTTGCGGGGATTATTGTGGAAAAACCAAAAATAAAATGGATGTTTTAGGGGTAGCCCCATGACTTAGGAAACCTCGAGACTTTTGTTTGTTTCCTTGGACTTCACCCTGCTCCCCCAAGAAAGCAGGGAATGATACCCGAATCGCTCCGAATCACTCCCTCAGAGCCACTGGATAGTTACAACATATTAGAACATTTAACACTATTTATAAATTCGACATGTTGATTGATATAGATTGGACATGTTGATTGATATAGATTGGACATGTTTACCTAGTTACTGTATTTTTTTGGGGGGTTATATCACCAAAGCTCACTGGGTTCATGGCTTATGTCACGCACCAGTAACCACCAATCACTTGGCCATAGATGTGAAAACACGCCCATTTATGGATGATTATGGATGTAGTACCTATTAAAAATGGTGATGTTCCCACATCTATGTTAGTTTTCCTTAGGGTAAATGATTATAACATGAGGCAAGTGTTTCCTGACTCCCGACTCCCGGGGAAGAAGGATCACCAACTTTGATGGACCATGGAATTACGTGACTGCTTAGGAGCTGGTGTGTAAAAAAAAATCCTCATAACCGGATGTAATTGCAGTGGGTTGTATGATTGCCTGACGTTGGTGGCTTCAGTGTTGTAGCCTGCGTCACACGGGGTTCATCATACCATATGAAAATGGAAAAACAACACATATCTAAACATCTTGACACCACCAAACCACCATCCTATGTACAATCTACCACTTGCATCATTCCCAGTATCTGTATGTATTCCGTGCGCATTGCTCATCTTTGAAAACCCCACCAGCAATAACAATGGAAAACGAAATTATGTTCAAACGGAAAATGTTTCAGCCGGTCATATATTCGTTTAGACGAAACATGACCAGACATTTTCAAACTATTGAAGGAATGTGTTCGCTTTGAAGAGCCATCCTTGTTGGTTGTTCCCATCATATTTTCACCATTCTCGTTGCAGTAATGTTTGGGCTGTCAAAATCCCATAGTCCCCTGACTCCCCATGGATGTTCGGGCTGACACCCGCAACAAATCCGGTGCTGAAACTGTCACAACGTCCCTTCCAAAAGATCGAGCATCTCCCTTCGCGTGGTATTCCACCCGCACCTCAGCGCGCAGCAGTGTATTGTAGATGGGAAAGAAGCAAACTCAGCAAACCAAAAAAAAACGATTGATATCAATGGGCACTAGAAACAGTAGAAAAATGCGTGAAAAAATCAACCACATTGAGGATAAAGTGGGGTATATAATGGGCACATATTCTCGAACAAAATTATACTTTCTTTGAGTGATCCCCACCATGACATATATTCTGACATTCTATCTCGCATTCATCTGACATTTTTTCTGACACTCTATCTGACATTCTATGTGACGTTCTATGTCATCTTGCACTCGCGGTTGAGGTCCAACAGTGCCCACTGAGATCTGGAGCTCGCAGTTGGCACAAAGGTTGAATACTACTATTGTACTACCAGTAGTACCGCACAAGGCGGTGGCGGAAGTTTCAAAAATAGGAAACCTATAGGAAAGGTTGGTTGTTGTGAATCACGGATGGCAGAGCGAAGCCGCTGATGGATCAAAAGGTGGTTGATGTCTCCTCTCTTTCTCTCTCTTTCTCTGACTATCTACCTACCTACCTACCTACCTATCTATCTACCTATGTATCTATCGATCTATCTATCTATCTACCTATCTTTCTATCTATCTATCGATCTATCTATCTATCTATGTATCTATCTATCTATCCATCTATCTATCTATCTATCTACCTATGCATCCATGTATCCATCTTTCTATCTACCTATCTATCTATCCATCTATTTATCTATCTGTCTACCTGTCTATCTGTGGTGCAGTGTCATTCAGTGTAAGGTAGTGTTGTGTAATGTAGTGAAGTGTAGTGGAATGTAGTGTAGTGTGGTGTAGTGTAATGTAGTGTAGTGTAGGGTAATTTAGTGTAGTCGAGTGTAGTGGAGTGTAGTGGAGTGTAGTTGTAGTTGTAGTTGTAGTGTAGTTGAGTGTAGTGCAGTGTAATGTAGTGAAGTGTAGTGGAAGGTAGTGTAGTGTAGTGTAGTGTAATGTAGTGTAGTGGAGTGGAGTGTAGTGTAATGTAATTTAGTGTAGTGGACTGTAGTGGAGTGTAGTGGAGTGTAGTTGTGCAGTTGTGCAGTTGTGCAGTTGTAGTTGTAGTGTAATGTAGTGAAGTGTATATAGTGTAGTGGAGTGTAGTGTTGTGTAATGTAGTGTAGTGAAAGGTAGTGTAGTGTGGTGTAATGTAGTGTAGTGTAGTGTAATGTAGTGTAGTGTAATGTAGTGTAGTGTAGTGGAGTGTAGTGTAGTGTAGTGTGGTGTAATTGAGTGTGATTGAGTGTAATTGAGTGTAGTGTAGTGTAGTGGAGTGTAGTAGAATGTAGTGAAGGTGTAGTTGTAGTTGTAGTGTAGTGTAATGTATTGGAGTGTAGTGTGGTGTAGTGGTGGTTGTAGTTGAAAATGCTACAAAACCCTCACGCTTTGCTCACTTTTGACAAGGTCCACAATCCCTTGCGCCTGCCACGCGAAACGACATCTGAACCTCCAAAAGTGGTCCGTACATGGTGTGCTTTGTACATTTTGACTTCGAAATGTGCTTCGCGCCGGCGTTCACTTTTTCGACATCTCAACTTCCAAAAGTGGTCCGGACCTGGTGTGTTTTGTACATTTTGACTTGGAAATGTGCTTCGCGCCACAACGGCGTGCACTTTTTGGACATCTCAACTTCCAAAAGTGGTCCGAGAATGGTGTGTTTTGTACATTCTGACTTGGAAATGTGCTTCGCGCCACAACGGCGTGCACTTTTTCGACATCTCAACTTCCAAAAGTGGTCCGAGAATGGTGTGTTTTGTACATTTTGACTTGAAATGTGCTTCGCGCCACAACGGCGTGCACTTTTTCGACATCTCAACTTCCAAAAGTGGTCCGAACCCCTCAGTTTTTAACACATTTTACTTCCAAATGTGCTTCGCGCCACAACGGCGTGCAACTTTTCATCTCTCATCTCCCCAGATGTCTCCGCACCCGCCGCTTTAGCGAGCCTACTTTTCAACCCTCCGGAGCCACAAAACCACGAAAAAATACAGTGTTTCGCGACTTTCCTACCTTTTCGCGCACCTGCATCTTCTTTCTTCTGATCTTTTCTCTTCTGACTCTTCTCCCTGCTGACTGCTTTTTCATCTCTCCATATTGTCGGAAGTTTGACTTCCAAACTTCCTTCGATGAGTAAAGTAATTATATAAATTAAATTCATATTCACTTACTGTACTAGTAGAATTATGAGTAAACGTACATATTTGCTATTAAGATCTATTAAGTTTCGCTAAGTCTGAAAATTTATCATGATATCATGTAAATTCGTTTACATTCATTTACATTCATTCCATTTACCATTGGTAGAATATCAATTCATGGAACATCCACAAATAAAATGGATGATGACTGGGGGTACCCCTATTTTAGAAATGGTTTATACCACCTATAAAAATTGTGATGACTGGGGGATGGTTTATGGCATTGTTTTACCCAATTGCCCATTACTAACCACTATTGCTCATTATGAACCATTATTACCCATTACTAACCATTACTAACCATTATTAACAACTAAAGAATTTACCCATTTACCATTAGTAGAAGATCAATGAACCATTAGTATCCATTAGTAACAATAATAAACCACCCATGGAATGGTTTATACCAACTATTTATGGTGATTTGGGGGATGGTTTATGGCATTGTTTTACCCACATTAGTAGAATATCGATGAATATCCATGATATCAAGGCACCGGGTTGAAATCGATCATCTCCGACGGCTCCTCCCCGCCACTCTCCGAGTTGGCGTCGCCCTTTTTCTCGTCGCCCTTGGCGTCGCCAACGTCGCTCAAGCCGGGCGTGGAGGCAATCCTTGGGCGGAGCGGCTTTTAAGAAAGCTATGTGGATGGGGACTCAGCAGCTGAGACTATTGGGATTCCTATGAAACCCTAAATATATATATATATATACAAAAATATATATATATACAAATATATATATATATATCATGGGATTATAATACATTATAATGGGATGTTTACCAGCTGGTGCAGGATTTCACAATGACTATCAGCTGTGTGCGCACATTGCCAGTCTTGGATAGGGTGCATCCTTTTTAAAGCGGCATGTATTCTCATTCATAGCGACAGAAAAGGGAACACAAATGTTCAGTACTCCCGTGGAATATCGTACAATAATCCAGCTGGTTGAACCAGGGGCATAACCCCAGCCATGAATACCAACATGTTATACATACCAACAAAACATGAATGCCAGCTGGTGTTATATGAATAACCATGCTATGTCTCCAGGGTCTGCAAACTATGGTACCCCCCCAATCTTGATTCTCATTGTGTCGGCTCCCAATCATGAACCGTAACTGTCACTGAAAATCATGGTGTAAAATGACTCATCCTGGACTCATCCTGTATTAAAAATAAACTGTAACAAAAATTATCCCGGCAAGAGACCCCAAACAGTGTGCTTAAGGACATGCAGGGCAAAGTTAAGGGGGGAGAAACAGAAGAGGAAACATGCATCCAGTGGGTTTTTCAGGTGCGGTCACGGAACGGAGCTATGCAGCCGTAGTTTTTATTCCCAAAGAGGTGCATCAATGTGAGTGGCAGTGCGCGATGCCGCGGCAGCTGCTGGCAGCGGCAGCAGAAGGTCAAACGGTGGCTGGCTTGTCGCGATGCCGCGGACATGGGTCAGGTTGTGTCCGCAGCATACGCTTCTGCCAAGCGGGCGTGCACAGCGTTCCAGGTAGGGGCTTGGTGCGCTGACCGAATGCAGCCGCCAGAGTTCTGCTTAATGCGTGCGCTCCAGCCACCACGAGCTCGCCGGCCAGAGGTCTCTTGCCAAGACCTCTGGACAAGATATCTATAAGAGATATCTCGGCAAGATCTCTTTATGAGATCTCTGTACAAGCTCTCTATAAAAGCTCTCGAGGCAAGAGTTATGTAAGAGACCGCTTGGCAAGATCTCTGCAACAGATCTCTATGCAATGTCTCTGTACAAGATTTCTTTATGAAATCTCCTGTGCAATCTCTCTAGAAGAGTTCTCTTGGCAAGATCTATGTAAGAGACCTCTTCGCAAGATCTCTGCAACATCTCTCTATGCAATGTCTCTGTACAAGATCTCTATAAGAGGTCTCTTGGCAAGACACTTGAAGAGATCTCTCTATAAGAAATCTCCACACAAGATCTCTGTCAGGGACCTCAAAGTAAGGTCTTGGTTCAAGCTCCCTAGAAAAGATCTCTGAGCAAGATCGCTGCTCTCTTCACCAGGTCTCTGTACAAGATCTCTATAAGAGGCCTCCTGGCAAGATCTCTGTACAAGATCTCTATAAGAGCTCTCTCTGCCCAGATCTCTTTAAAGAGGTCTCTTGGCAAGACCTCTGGACAAGATATCTGTAAGAGATATCTCGGCAAGATCTCTTTATGAGATCTCTGTACAAGCTCTCTATAAAAGCTTTCTTGGCAAGATGTATGTAAGAGACCGCTTGGCAAGATCTCTGTAAGGGGTCTCTTATAGCAAGATCTCTTAACAAGATCTCCACAAGAGGTCTCTTAGCAAGATCTCTGTATAAGCTCCCTCCAGGAGGTCCTTTTGGCAATATTCTGTATGAGATGTCTCGTTTTGCGCGGGCCTGCGCAGTCGAAATACACATGAACATTTCACAAGAGCCATTTTGTGTGGAAATTTAATTGAAAAGCGCCGGAAGCTAATCCCGCGACACCCGTTTTTGTGCGAGCCTGCACAATTGAAATGCACATGGACTTTTCACAAGAGCTATTTTGCATGGGAATTTACAGGAAAAATGGCCGCGGACACCTCCGGGGACATCGTTTTGTGCGAGCCTGCGCAGTCGAAATGCACATGAACATGTGTGGAAATTTACAGGGATGCCGCATGTGTCGCCCACGGCCATCGTTTTGTGCGAGCCTGCGCAGTGGAAATGCACATGGACATGTCACAAGAGCCACTATGTATGGAAATTTACAGGGAATTGGCCGGACACGGATGATACCACCTCGATTGAACACCGGGCCTTAACTGTTACCATAAGAACCCCTCAGTGTGGCCACACTGTTTGGGGAAATATCAAAAACTCATGTATACAACTATTTATTATGTGTATAATATTATATTTATATACAGTGACCCTTCAGGATTGCAGCTTTGCCAAGTTTCTGCTTGCACAACTTCTCGAAATCTTCAAAGTCAGGACGCAACCTTGGTCCAATTGGCCCTGGTTTGGGGCGGCTCCGTAGTGGGGGATCCCCAATAGCTGGTTTATTTCATGGAAAATCCATCTATAAATGATATTAAATTTGGCTACCCCCCATGACTTAGGAAAACCTATGGAAACCTCCATTTATACCTGGAGGATTGTACATTGCCAAATGATATGTGTCTAAAAATGGGCTATATTCTCCAGTTATGGCCATTCCACTTCCTGGAAAGCGGATTTGAACCATTTCTTGGAAGATCTGAGGGCACCGAACGAGGGGTAGGATCCTCCTTTTCTTTCTCTACAGGGAACTCGAATATAGATGTCAAGTACTGACATGTACAGTCAGTAATTCTACCTTTTTGCCAAATATTACATCACACATATCACACATACCACAACGAGATCTGGTACGTTCCTGATCTCGTCCATCTGAGTTGGTTATTCTGAGAGGCAACAGAACATGTGTATAATATCTGTATTAATACATGAGTCATGATCATGTTGGAAAAGAAGAACATAATGATGCTATATACTCAAAATAAACATCAACATATATACGTATGTATATATATATATATAAATAATAGTAACATATCACATTTGCTCATGCAATAGTACGTGGAATGTGATTCATCTACGTAAATTAAAATAATTCACTAACATGAGATAGGCTATATTCAGATACTTCCCCTTAGAGTACTAACATGTACTAACCATCATTCCAGGGTTCGGTCGCGACGTGAGGTCGTCATAATTCACCCAGATATATATAGTGGATGCCTATATATATATTATAATTTATATAATCAATATAAATTATAAATGTATGGAATTCCACATCATCAGGATATATGTGGAGTATATTGTCATGGAAGACATTCCAGATTCATGGTGTTTCATGGTCAGATGCCCATCCCCCAGCCTTTTTTCATGGCCCTTCGACAGAGTCGCTGGTTCACCGCCCGCACGGGCGTCAAGGTCAAGCGCCCTTGGCGGATTACGCCGATGGCGTAGCTGCACGCGGGATTGGCCACCACTGTGGAGCTCCTGGTGGGATGGGGATTACCCTCTGGTAAACCAACCGTTTACTATGGAAAATGGCACACGTGTAGTTGATTTACCTACTAAAAATGTGAAAATAACGATTTTTAACGGGTAAATTAACTATAAATGGCCATGTTCAATAGCTTTTTGTATGTTTACCAGAGGGGATGCTGGGAGAATTCTATAGGGAATCCCTATGATCATAGCCTAATCACAGCCGGACGGCTCGGTGTTGGTTGTGAAATCCTGCAGCACTTGATAGATGGAATTTATACATCCAAAAAAAAAAAATCCATGATTTGCAGTGTTTCATAGTTACCTAATAGGTCCCAATAGTTACTGTACCACCTGGTGCAGGATTTCGCAACCATCCACAATAGGTATGGTATGGTATGGTATGGTGGGATTTGATAGGGATTCATAGTGATGTGGAGTGCCATGGTGGGATTGCCATAGGGATGAATATTTTGTGATATACATTGGAATTTATGGGGATTCATGTGGGATTCATGTGGGATTCATATGGGATTTTGAAGGTGATTTATATAATGGGATTCAGTCGCATGGTACTGCATAGAATGGGATACTTCTGCTTAATATGGTATAATTCTAGGGAATCCCCATGATTCTATGATAATATTAAGACATTCATACGGATTCATAGAGATTGATAGCATCTAATATAGGGATTAATAGTATCTAGTAATTATCTAATAGGGACTAATATGAGCTACCTTCAAAACTCTATTGCCCCAACATGGAATATCTATTTTTACTCCGTTCAGTCAATCATTTCGAGCTAGTGGCAGTAGGAAAGAAACGAAGGCGGAAACGAAACCAACAGAAACCCGTCACAGGAAAGGAAACAAAAGGAAAACAAGGGAAAAACAGGTAAAGACCAAACAATAACTCCATGATACACCATTCTTGACGTTCGCTGCTCAAATGAAAATATAACAACAAACTTTAGTTGTAAGGTTTGCCGCAACGTTAGATAGCGACGCCTTCGTTTTTGCAGGTTTTGACCTATATTAGCCTATATTCCATTCCAATACATATCCCGTATACTGTACATAGACCTTTAAAAGGTGGTAGCCCATATGGATTGATGGGGATTTTTATACGGATGGATAGGGATTCATACGAACTCAATATGGTTAATAATGGTTAATAATGGTTAATAATGGTTAGTAATGGTTAATAATGGTTAATAATGGTTAATAATGGTTAATATATGTTAATAAATGTTAATAAATGTTGATCATGGTTAATATGTAGTCCCTTCCCCCTAATATTAAACACCGCCATCCAAAATGGTCCCAAATATGTGTCAATCCCCTACTAGACTAATTATGGTTTATGAGGGGTGCTTAATATTAGGGAAAGGATTTTCCCGGGAGACATGATGATTGACCAACAAAAAAGGTGGTTGATCAACAAGAATGGGGAGAAATTAATCCGTTCAACAATGAGGATGTGATAGACATACATAGGTTTGTCCCCGTATTCCCGACTTTTAACCAACGCCCAGAGTCAAAGTATGCCGCTGCTCGTACTTCTCATCGTGGACATCCTCCTCCGCGTAGTGTTCATTCTGATTCAATTTGTACCTCGCTGCCCGGCTTCCAATGGTGTCCGCAACCCTTTGTTTCCTCAAGGTGTGCTTAATCCAACAGAACTCCGCAAAATCCCAATAAAATCCCAGCATCTTCCGGAACATCTTCCTAAACGGAGAACCAACCCATCAATCCTGAAATTAGGTGACTTATCATTTTCTATTGGAACTAGATATATGATTATATCATGTTTCTGTTAAATATCTAGAAATTGTCTTGAAAACCAGGTTTGAGAAAAACACAAGTCGCGGAATTTCACATCATGTCTTGGGATATAAACCTTAGACTTCCATCCAATCTTCCAATCACCAGCTCCAACACCTCCCCAACGCCCGTTTTGGCAATTTGGGCCACGTGACACGAAGCGCAGCCTTCGGGACTTGGGTTTCAATTCCACCCGATCCAGGTAGCCTTGATCTCCATAGGGTCGATAGCTGGGCCGCAGGGGATACTGCAGCAGGTACCTGGGTCCCTGGATGCCCTGGGCGGAGAAAATTCACAAATCATCCTGGATTGGTTTAAGGAACATTTTACAGGAAACCCTCTTGTTTAATGGGAAAATCTATGGGAAAATCTATATGCTTTCCTGTAAAAAAAGTCCCTTCAATCAATCCAATGACCAAAGCGAAACCAGTGAAAAACCCATCTGAAATAGATCGAAATAGTGCTTTCAACTGGGATGATTGGCACTGATGATTGGGATGATTGGCACTTGATTGTCGATGATTGGCACTTAAAGTGCAAATTGACTACGAAGAAAAGCGGATCACCGTGGTCCTCTGGTTTTATATGTATATACATATATTATATATATATACATATTACCCTCTGGTTATTTAACATAGCCATGGTATAGATGGTCTATTTATAGATGGTTTACCGTTCTTAAAAATGGGTGGATCTTTCCATGGCAAACTGTGAATGTCATAACCAGATGGGTCATATCAGCAGGGAGTCGATGGGCCGCCGGCTCCAAGTTGCATGTCGCCCACGAAATCGGGAGGATCGTACATGCGATTCAAGTAGACATCACATTCCTCATGGGGTTCCCGGGAAAAACCAGCCGGCAGCAAGTGCCAGTGCTTTGTCCTAACTGCTGGCTATGAACATGGACATTCATGGTGATGTTCTGCTGGTTCAGTCCACTCTTGTTGGCCTTATCAACCAATCCAATCAACCCTTATGTGTATGTATTTATCCATATTTATCCCGTGTTTTCAAACAAATCCCAACTTTTGTTACTTTTGATGGGCACATATCTATTATGTTACAACTTGTCAGGTTGTCTCTCAATTCTTGCTTGACCATCGTTTTTTGGCCGCTTAAATCCCCAATCCTATGCGCTTGGTGACTGGCTCAGGGATTCCCACCCATGGCTTGTTATAGATGCTCTAGACTCTAGTTATGTACCCTCTGGTAAACATACACAAAGCTATCAAAGCTATTGCAAATGGCCATTTATAGTGGATTTACCCATTAAAAATGGTGGATCTTTCCATAGTTTTTTGTAAACGTTTACCAGAGGGTAACCATCCCCATCGCGGCATGTAACATCATGTCAAATCAGGGCTCGTGCAACACTTCGTCTTCATCTGTCTTTTCATCGTCGTCCAGCGTTTCCATCGCCACATCCTAGAAGAAACACGGAAATGGTGGTTGGGGCAGCTTTTTGCCCAATGTCTGCCCAATTTCCGTGGCTGAGGATGGCAAAGTTAGTGCTTTTGACTTGCCCGTTTGAAACCTTGCAATTTCAAATGAAGAATGAAGATGGGTGGATTGCGGAGATCTGTCAGCTCTGAAATCGATTTCCTGTTGGTCCTGTGGGTCCTGGAAGGTGTTCCTCAAACTGAAACCAACATCTAAATGAACTATCTTTCAGCGAGTGGGGAACGGCAGTAAACAGGAATGAAGGACTTGGACTCTAGGAAAAGCAGGAAAGCATACTTGGTTTTTTCAAATTGAAAGTTTTTCCAAGTTTTGACTTCTAAATTCCAGGAATTCTTCCTGTTCCATAGCCTACCAGCTGGTACTCGTAGCTCACTGCCATGGTTTCCACTGCTATTCTTGACATTAAATTGTCCACATTGGTTGTGAACTTCAACCACAAAATCACCATCATAGATTCGCAAGACCCCATTTGAAAAAGGAGTTGCTATTTGCTAAGTACACAGGTCGTTGATATCCGCGAAAACTCTTTCAGGCCATCGAGTTAGCCAAAGCACTTTGGCAGCGTCGGCGGCTTCGCATGCTTCGCTCATGGCGAAAGTTCATGGGAGTTATACCCCAACTTCAACAATCAATGGGTAGAAGTAGCTTTGGGCCTGTGGGCCAGTTCGAAAAGATCGAAGCAAAAAATGGGTTTGGTCTGTTCGTTGCCATGGCCATTGCGCCGCTTGGAAAATGCGATATTTTTTTAAAACATGTTTTAACCATCGTATTGAATTCTCACCTTTCATGATTTACCATGATTTACCCATTGTTTGATCCTGGTGATTCCGATAAACCAGTGGGAAGTTTGGACACGGCCATGGTTCCATGGGATATCTGCTGTCAGTTTCAGCCGATTTCTGAGCCAAGTTGGAGGTCGAGTGACTAGTCTAGGGGGGGGATGTGATTTCAGGTGACCAGCAAGTCACCGGAATCGCAACGGTAGATTACAGGTGATCAACAACTTCATCAATAAAAGAAGATCACCTGTAGTTGATGATCAAAAACTGGAGGTATCACTACTGATGTTCTCTCATGTTTGCTGTATGTTCAAAATATGTTTGTGTATTGTATGTGAGCATACACCAAACATAAGATATTACACATGTATATCCATTAAAACAGTAACATGATTGAAAATAACTAAGAGTCAAAAATCCAGCAATGGCCTTTCAGCGTGTATAGAAATCGGCCCAAGACTGGGTATACAATACGGTATATATGTTATAACCCACTCATCATCACCAGTAAACTCACTCCCTCCACCGGGTTCGCACCAAAGTTAGTACCTTCATCAAACAGATCTCTGCATTGGTTCACTGGAACAAAGTAAATCTTGGACCCGGTCCAGGCTATTTCCCAAAAAGTATGGAAAAAACCCTGGTTCTCATTCATCCATGATAATTCCATGATAATTCCAGTCCCTGAAGTGACCCCAGTGACCCCCTTCGTAAGAGGCGCAACGCGCATTCCCCCGCCCGAACGCCCGTTTTTCAAATCGATCTGCGACCTGCACACGGGGACTTTTTCAGGGGCTGGGTGATCGTTTTTTCAATCCCATCCACGGTTTAAACACCCCTTTTGTATGGTCTCAATATGTGTGAATCCGAATCCCCTACGGCCCTATGGTTTCTGGGGGGTATTGAATATTCGTGAGGCAGCTGGCACCTTTTCTTCCTTGGGCTATCCAACGCAGCTGTACATCGCCGTAATCGGCCCGAGCGCGAAGCTGGGGTAAAGCGATACGCCAAAGATGGAATTCCTGGGAGCTACAAGTGCTGGTTGTCCTTATCCTTGTTGCCACCATTTGCGTGTGTAGTTACCATCCCATTAAAAAAGGTTCATTATGCTACACGTGTCACACCTATATGTCACACCTATAGAGTCCTATAGTTTTGACCCATTGAAAATTATCTCAGTACTAAGCCATATTAAGCCTCTTGAACCTCTCTACTGATCCTGCGAGAGACTCTGCTCAAAGGCACAATTTTCAATTTTAATGGTGACGCCATTTTGAATGGTTAAGCTATGTTAAGATCCAGTGTTTGATGGTTGAAGACCAGCTTCATTTCAAACTACCAATTAGTACTGGTAAACATTCCACTTAGAGGTTTCCTAAAATAGGGCTACCCCGAAATCATCCATTTTAATTTTAATAGTATGATGTTCCATTATTATAAACCATCCATTTTTGGGTACCTCCATTCATGGAAACCCCGAGTATTGGGACTAATAACTACAATCCGTTGGGTTTTTCGTTCATTTAATAATCCATTATATTGACAACATGTTATAACATGTTATAACCATCTTCAGTTGTTAAATCTTGATATCCCATTTCGAATGGAAAAACAAAAACACGGTTTCCGCTGTCACCCCAAGGCCCCAAACGCATTGCGCGTCCCCGTCGATTTCGCTTTGGCTGTGGCCGGTTTTGCACCTCCACTCACAACGTTGTAACCACCAGCACCACGCGGCCTTGTGGCTTGAGACATGGCCATGGTGCAAAAAGAAATCTATGGCTGGGAGGATCCATGATAAAATGAAAAAAATAATAGAATATCAGAGAATGACAAAATTATATATATACATAGATATAAGTATATATATATACATATAGATATATGTGTATACAATTATATATAGAGTTGGCAGATGTTGGCTGATGGTTACATCGTATCCCCGCCGCTGATGAAATCTCCATGTCGACCCTGATGCACTCCAGGCTGACAAGCGACAAGCGATTCGATATCCCAAGGGACAACTATTCAGTGAATCACAAGAAAAGCAGAGAAAAGGATCTGGGTAAATTATAATATTGTGATTATTTTACTAACCTGAATTCAGTGATTATAATATTAGTATAATATTGTTACTAAATATAGTAAGAATAGTAAATTATCAGTGATTTCACTAACCTGAATTGTTGGGCCATTTTGGGATGATTCCCCTTACTATGATCAAAAGTGAGGTCGCAGTAAGGTCGTTATAATTTACCCAGAAGGATGAACAAAAAACATCTTACCCTCTGGTAAACTAACATAGCTATGGAAAATCACCATTTTTAATGGGAAAATCCACTATTTCTATGGCCATTTTCAATAGCTATGTAACAAATTACCAGAGGGTAAGTGACTTTGTGACTTGCTAACTCATGTCTAATATCCCGTTTCATGATTCGATGAACTGCGCAATTTATCTGGGGTTTCCTGGCGCTGCTCTGCCGACGCGCAGATTTGCCTGGACAGCATGCTACACCCTCCAGTCATCGCACATGGATTTTGTTTTTTTTGGGGGGCCTGGACTCCTGACCTATGGGTTCCATGTTCAAATTTTCGGAGCGTACACCAGTTTCAAATAACACCATGTTGGTTGAAAGAAGAAGAGGGTCCCTCAATTCTTGCGGGTTTATGAAGCCGTAATGGTATCTTGTCAGGCACAACATTGTAATGTCAACTTGCGGATGAAGGTTAATACCAGGGCTGTTGAAATTGGGGAATACCATCTTGGTATCGAATGATATTTTTGTGGGGGTAACAGGTAACCCAGCCTAATCAACCACGATTTTGGAATCTGGGGTTGGCCTTTCCTTTTTTGGAGGCTTCAATACTAAACTAAGCAAACAATAGATACAAATAAAACAATGATAAAATAAATCATATACCCATAGGATCCATGTATGCTATATATATATATATGGTAACATTTACCATCAATATACCCCCAATGTTAGCATATATACCATACATGGATCCTATGGGATAATAACATCAGAGTTGCGGTTTACATCTCGAATCCGTCGGAAACAGTCCATACCAATCCCCTCTGAACATGAGCCCAGGCGAGACGGCGAGACGCTTCCAGTCGCTGTTCAAAGACCTGGCTCAACACATGGCTCTGAAAATTGCAGCTCTCTCCAAATCAATGGCTGGTTGGTGGTTGACCTACCCATCTGAAAAATATGAAAGTCAGTTGGGATGATGACATTCCCAATATATGGAAAAATAAAAAATGTTCCAAACCACCAACCAGATGGGAATTATATAGGCCCACCATATATGGATATATATGGTAGGTACCTCCAATCAATCGGTTCCTGAAATTTCCATTGATGAAATGAATCCAAATGATTCTATTGATGGAATTTTTGAACCAGAGAGGTTCTCGGATATGGTCTGCTTACCTTCATTTTGGATCATTTGGGGTGGTTTTGGTAGTAAATCTATAGGTAAATAATGGTATTTGTTTACCACGCACTACGCACTATGACCGATGATTCTTCGGATATATTTCAGTCCTTTCCCTCATGATTGCTCGAAGCTAAGCTTGTCCTTCTAACTCAACCCCTGTGACGTATTTATTCCGTTGGGATATCTTGGGCTATGCTCCATCTTTTCTTCTTTTCTCCCAAAAATCATCCAATCTCTAGTTTTGGAATAAACTCAATGTTGGTAAAGCAATATGATAATGCTTCAAACAGCACCCATTTATGGTGATTTCCTGAAACCAACAGCAGAGTTTGTCCCTCCTTGGGGATGTCGCGCTGGAAAGCGCGCCTCGTCGCTTTCCAGCCAGCCACGGGCACGACGTTCCAACTCCAGCGCCGCTTCTTCCAACTCGGGGCGCTCGCCGAGCCTCGGAGCGGCTGCGATGATTTCAAGGGGAACTTCAAGTGCGTAATCATCTAAGAAAGGTGAGTAATTGATATACTAATTATTAACATTACATATATATATAATTATAAATATATGATAACATTATCTATATATGATAACATTTGTATATATATATATATTATAATATATATGACTTCAAGTGATTGGAAACCAAGCCCTTTCAAAGCATATTCGTCAGTGAAGATCATCATCCCAAAAGCGCCTCTTCAGCTCATCAATGGATGCGTGTCCTGCGCACGGAAAAAGCCGTGTCCTGCGCAATGCATGGTTTCAACATGTTTCAACACAAAAAAAAAAACGAAAATGGTGGTTTTATTTCTGTATCAGCACACTATGTTTGGGCATTTTGCTGGTGCCCTACCACACCTTTGGATTAAGCTATTGATGACCAAAGTCCGAGCCCTGCTGAATCCCCTGCCCAACAGCCTTTTGTCTTGGTAGCCTTTCAGCAGCATCAGGGGCAGCAGGGTAAGGGTCCAAAGGGTCCAATACACGCAGCGATTTGTTGCTTCACCGTGATGATAACCCCTCAATAAGGCCTTATCATTGGAAGGTCATGGAGAAACATGATTGAATTTACTGATGTCTTGAACAGCCAGAAATAATCAGGCTTTTTTCGAGCGCCCGATAAGCACCTTCTAGAGCCACCCAACTGATGATGAGAGTAGTGATGATACTAGTGATTATACTGATAGTGTGATGAGTGATGATAGTGACTGATAGTGGGCATCAGGTCCCTACCTAGATCCAATCCCAAATTCATAGGAACGTATTCATGTCTGAAGCTTGACAGTGAGCAACCATGGCAGGCTTCACCAACCAAACAGCTAAAAAACTCCAAGTTGGGTCTGATTCCAAAACTCAAAGCTCACCAGAGTAGAACTTACCTATAACTATGGAAAATCACAATTTTTGATGGGAAAACTCATTATAAATGGCCATTTTCAATAGAACTTCAGTCAAATTGGGAATGGTCCTAAAACGAACACCCGTTTGCGGGATCTTCCGGATCCCGTTTGGGTGATCTCCATAATCACCAGACAAAAATCAGAGAGTCCAAAAAATGATGGTCATCAAAACCAAGTAGTCATGAAAAACATACCCCTACTATGGGTGAGTTCATAATCCCCAAAAAACAATTGGTAGGGTAATCTTCAATAAATTAGCTAGTAGAAGTCCCAACGAATCAATCAATAGATTTCAACCAGAATCAACCATGGATTGTTTCATACCACACCACCCCAACACTGCGAAGTGCGCGCCTTCTCCAACCTCTCCAGTTCCCCTAACTTTTGTCGAAGTTGTCGGATCTTGTCCCCATTCTTCAGCGGAGGCAGGCTGACCTCGGAGGAGATCCATGGACATTTGACCAACAAATATACGGCTAAATATCTTTGGTGCGACATGAAACAACTTGAAAACACATGGCTTGTGGAGATTGAATATCCTGCAACAAGAATCACAGTCCATCATGCGAGTCTTTTTCAGTCCTACAAGTAGTGACAAACCACTCAAACAAGAGAAACGAATATGTCTGTCTGAAAATAAGCCCTAAATCCAATGGGTAATGATAACTTCCCACCCAAAAAAGGGCATAATCTCCGGGGTTCATCCTCCATTTTCAGATCACCAATCCGGCAAGAATAGCCCTGTTGATGAGGAAGACAATTTGTTTCCTACCTAAATGGTCTTATCATTGAATCATGTTTTGATCGTTTATCTCCAATTTATATCAATTTATACTATCCCGAGAACCAATTTATCGTAAAAAATAGCCAATAGACTCTATGAATCCTCCTTCACTTTATCTAGGTCCTCTTATTTCATGCTGCTTAAATCACATGTAACTCCCAATGTCTTGCAAAACAACACAATCCCACCACTGTCAAATCCCCAGATGTTCGGCCGACAAAAATGGCCCAATTAGGGTCCGTCTGGCATTTAAAAAAAAACACTATGGAATATGATGGCCATTTACAAATGATTTACCAGTCAAAAAGGTGATTTTCTACGATTAAATTACCCGAGGGTGCAATCAGTTCTGCATTATTGTATCTCATGCATTTCACGATAATCCATGATATTCCGTTTATCCCATCGTATCACCACGATATCACCATGATTACGTCCTCATCGTACCACCACTATATTCCCATGATATTCTACATTAAACCATTAAATTATATTCATTGGTTCACCAGTTTTCACATGTTTTCATGCGTGATAATTATACCCCATGATACCATCGCCTCTATATGTTCATTACATCCCCATTCTATCACCAGTCCCATTCTATAACCATTACATCACCAATCTATCACCATTATAATCCTTATATCACCATGATATATATATATATGTATGTATATATATATATATCTGGTTGGTGGTTTCAACCCCTCTGAAAAATATGAAAGTCAGTTGGGATGATGACATTCTCAATATATGGACAGTCATAAAAGCCATGTTCCAAACCACCAACCAGATATGATATGGGGGTGGCTTACAACCATTGACCCATATCATGGTGATAATGATCATGGTGCTATGATATCATGGTGATATAATGGTGATATAATGGTGATATAATATCACCATAATCATTATATCAACATGATATGGGGCTTAATTATAATTGAGAAAATCATTATATCACCATGATATACATATATATATAATTATATATATACGATATGGGGATGGCTTATATCACCATTACATCTACCATATCATATCATATCAGCCATGACGGAACCGATTCCTTGGAGCAGGCCACTGGATCTGCCGCCTTCACCTGCAGGTGGGTACTTTTTAACACTTCCAACGGCTTCGCCAGGGCCTATGGCTGGCCATTGCAACGGGAAAAACATGGGAAAACTGCCATTGAAACGGGAAAAACATGGGGAAAATCATGGGAACATCCACTATTTATAGGATCTTATAGGGACAATCCTATCCCCCGGTTTTTTTTAAAGACTCCCATTTTTTGTGGTGCCAAATATCTGTAAATTCCCGACTCAACAATGGTTTCCGCGGGCTGTTTAGTATATAGGGGGAAGGGATTTTCGCTACAGTGTTTTTTTTTGGTTATTATATCTTATATGATCGTAATGTTTCATTTAATGGCATGATTATGTATATTTATAATTATATAATATATATAATTACTATATATAATTATATCATCACATCTACACCATACTTTCGAAGGTTGAGGTTGCATCATACTATCATGCAATTGAGAAACTCGTTCAGATCGTTCAGCTCCCCATCTACTAAGAAATATGAATACCCAGAGCTCCTTAGCCCCCTCCTAACCACCGGATAGCATATCACACTAACACGGTATACCCAATGCCAATAAACGATAAACTTCCCCAATTGAGGGGGTGTGGTGAGATATGGTGAGATCATTACAGATCCCCAAACCATGGTTGGTCACTGGGGTTTCTTCCTGGCTTTACCCTCTGGTAAACATACAAAAAGCTATTGAAAATGGCAGAAATAGTTGATTTACCCATTCAAAATGGTGGATCTTTCCATAGTTATGTTAGTTTACCAGAGACTACCACCAACCAGACCACATACATCCACATTCAGAACGTTTCACAGCCCCTCTCCGCAATCCCCTCCTGTACTTTCTTGGCCTTTCCTTCAGCCTTGCACCCACGAAAAACGTGTTGTTTAATATGTCAACACGAGTTGCCTTGGATTCCGCACCGTCATAGAACTCTTACCATCTGGTTATTTAACATAGCCATGGTTATGACTAACAGTTTGCCATGGAAAATCACCATTTTTAATAGGTAAACCATCTATTTCTATGGACCATCTATACCATGGCTATGTTAGTCAAAACCATAGGGTATACATAAGACCCTACAACCGATGACCTGGCCATTGTGGTTCTACCGCATGGATTGCTTCACTTGTGAACCAGTGCCCAAGCAAGCACACATCTTCAGTGAAATCTACACTGAAATTGATGTGAGATGTGATAGGCTTCCTTCCTCTTCCTGTTGAGAATTGCTACACATCTTGCAGCTTCCCGGTCGGTTTCCTCAGGGTGTTTAAACCCCCAAAGCTGCCCCAAGTCTCGGAAGCTGCGTGGAGCCGTAGGAATAGAAATCACCCAAAACAACTCAAGACCCCCCAACAAGATCTGAAACATGTCCTCAAACAAGATTTTTGAAAAAAGAGACGAAAAACCAGTGGCCCAAGTGGCACACCTCGGCCTTGGCGATCTCCTCTTGCACTTGAGCCATTTTCGACTCCAACTCTTCCTGAGCTTTTTTTCACGATAGCCTCTGGTAAACTGTTAGAGTTTACTATGGAGGACTATGGAAAATCACCATTAACTATGGAAAATCACCATTCAAAATTGGCTAAATCAACTTGAACTATTTCTGGGCCATGGCTTCAATAGCTATAGTCTACCAGAGGATATTACACCATATGACACCTATGTGTGGTTGATACAACCATTGACTTTGACAAGTAAGGATTTCACCGAGCAATTCACATCTTTGTTAGTTCATGTTAGTTCTATCCGCACTTTGGGTTGGTCAAATGCCATTCCTTCTACCCTCTGGTAAACTAACATAACTGTGGAAAATCACCATTTTTAATGGGTAAATCAACTATAAATGGCCATTTTCAATAGCTATGTTAAATTACTAGAGGGTAATTCCATCCTCCTTTCGATGATTCACCGGATCTTTGGGCCAAAGTGCGAGGCAGTCGCTCTTTTCAGCACCTGACTGCGCGAAAAGTGCTGTGCTTTTTGGCATAGATCCATAGTCAGTCATAGTCATAGTCACACATGTACATATTACATATTCTATTGATATCTAATGATATCTATTGTATGCCACTTACAGTAAGATGGCTAGATGGAGCAGATGGAAAAATCACGCATGAATCTGCTGTTGGAATCGTTGGAACAACATCTGCACATGTCACAGACCTGGTTGGTTGCTGGGGATTCCCCCAATGAAAATTGTGACAATCGCCAGTCAATTGGTTTGTATGATCCCCCAACTAAACATCAAACCAACCCGGGCTTTACCAGACTGCTCATCTGTGGAATGATACCATCTGGCTGAATTGTAATACTTCACTAACTGGAAGATAACTCCGATCATATGGCCATTGATGTAATTATTAGTCTGGCTGAATTACAATTCATCAACTATTAGACTTTATAACCAAATCCATTATGACTATTAGTTTCCTTAGACTCTGGTTGAATATTCCCCAATAATGGTGATGTGATTACTCTGTGTCTTCACCAACCTCGACCTGAAAAAGTTCCGCCATTTGGGGATGGACCCAAGGAACTGCTGAGACGATTCGCTTCCACCATCGCTTGCAGCTCCAGATTCACCTGCTTCACCTTTTGCCGTAGGTCCTGCGTGGCGTTGTATAGCAGATCTCAAACATAACAAGGAAAAAAAACATGGGGAATCCACATGAAACTGATCAATGGTGGATTTTTCCATGAACTATATCATTTACTGGAGGGTGTTCAAAGCGATCAATATGGATCATACATGATCATACCATTTGAATAGTTATCGGAAACAGGGCTTGAAAACACCAACCAGGCATAATGGGGCCCTTCCCAAAGGTATCTCCACTACTTCTTGCGCACCGGGTCCCCAAAAACTCAAAGATGGCAACCCAAAGATTGTCATTTCCAAACCAAATCATCTTCCAAACTGAAAAAAAAAACGGGTGGTATTGAACCAATCATAGATATCTGGTTGGTGGTATACCTACCCCTCTGAAAAATATGACTTCGTCAGTTGGGATGATGGTTCTTCCAACAGGTACATGGCCGTTCGGATGCTTAGAAATCTGTGTTGAATACAACTACCTAAAGTCTTACTGGTGCTTAGTAGGGAATGGATGGGAATAGGGGAATGGGACTCAACACTGGCTAAATTCTACATTCTACATGTTGATTCATCATTGAATTGGGTCTAGCCCTATTTGAGACGATGTAAAATTTAGCCAGTGGTTCGTCTATGAGTCTATGGGATGGTTTATTTAGTTCGGTTTACCATTATGATTCAGCCAGATCATAGTTTGTTCATTCTGGAGGACCTCCATGACTGGGGCTTAATTGGTTAAATCCCGCATTTTCAAACCCCATTCACATCGATGCTGAAATATCTGAAATCTTCAGGGAAAAAAATAACATGCATTAGATGGTGTATATATATATATGTGTGTTCCCATCAAAAATGGCTAATTAAGTTACTAATTAGGGAACATTATTATGCACCCATACACCATTGGATTTTGGGGCATCCTTCATTTTCAGACAAAATCCATGGTAAAATCCATGTATTGGAGATGTATCTTACTGGATATCTGGTTACTGGTTGCTGAATTCCCTACGGAAAAACACACATGGGTTTGTCTGAATTTTCTGTACCCCAAATCCCATCGTTTAACACCTAATTGTCCCTTTTTTCAAGTGCCATTTTGGGGCATACACCATTTCCAGACAAACCGTTGGCTATAAATCATTGATTATATATCACTGGCTTCTATATCTCCCATCATTTGATTGCTTCATCCTATCGGAAAATCTCATGAAATCCTCTTGGTTCATTGGTATCTTTGACATTGTTTGACCTTTTTTCCCAACAAAAAACCTACGGTTTCTCCATGGGTTCCCAGGGGTCTCCTTAGGGCTTCCCATGACTTCCCCCTTGGCGAACTGGCCTCTGAGCCGATGCCTTCGAAGAGTTCTTGCTCCTCATCACTGAGGCGTTCCAGCCGCGAAAGCTTCAGCTCGATCTCCTGCGGAAGACATACAAAAAGTTATTGAAAATAACCATTTCATGTGGCTAATTCTTGTTGATAATGGTTGATCATTGTTAATAATGGGTAATAAAATGCAGGAAATAGGTTTTATCTATGGTTGAGATATGGTCGAAGAATGGTTGAGCGGTTCATCTATGGTTCAGATCGTGGGTAATTCTTGTTCATAACGGTTGATGGGCAATAATGGTTAGTAATGGGTAATAATGTGGGTAAAACAATGCCATAAACAATGCCATACACAATGCCATAAACCATCCCCCAGTCATGGGTGGTTTATTGTTGTTTCATCCACATTAAATCACTGTAAATCACTGTAAGTTTGGAAATTTACATTTACATTTAAATTACATTACATTTACATTACGCTACAGTAGATTACGGTACATTACGGTACATTACAGTACATTTGATTACATTACATACAGGATATTGTTGATTAAATACTACATAAGATCCAATAAGTGTATTCCATTATGATATAGTAACCACCAAAAAAGATGGAACAGCAATTATAGACTCCCATTAAAATAGTGATACATAATGATACATACTTCTTTTCGGCCTCTTCTGGATCACAAAAAAATACCCATATGCTCCATGGTACTGGAATATGTATCAACATTTACCCCGAAAATCACACATTGTTGTAGGTAGATATACCCTACATGGAGCATCTGGTATGTATTATATACACATACAACAGTAAACACTATATAATATTTTATAATTACAGTATAGCAACACCCCAAACAGATAGAAACCTTAAATCCCACTACAGTAGTAATGATGAATTCCCTTCTATCTTTTTGTGGGTTGCTATAACATGTAGACAGATCATGACAAAATCTAGATTTTCAAACCATCTCCATCATCATCTAAATATAGATATGTTTTGATAGATAATCCACAAAATCTAACAAAAACATGATTATCTATCAAAACATATCCATCAAAACAAGTATGGTATTAGATAGATGGTCAGATTTATGCCATGATCTAAAATCTATCACATCTATCTTTAGATCATGACAAAATCCAACCATTTCCATCTCCTCCAGCACCGCGATGCGCTGCTTCAGAAGTTCCAAGGCTTTTCGCTTCTGTGCATAGGTCACCTGCAGCTACCAGAGGGGAATGCCAGCTGGTTACGTGCCAAGTTTTTCATGGCCTAAACTGGGAATATATGGGATATATGGGACTCAACGAATAATGGGAAAAGAATGGGACATAACAACTAGAATACATAATAATACATACATACATACACTGTATATATGGTGTTATGATGTGTTATGGTCATCCCATTTCACAGCCAATGTGACCACAATGGCTATGCGAATGGCATCAGTTGATCGGTAAGATGGGATCGGGATCGGCAAGAAAAGTTGGATTTCCGGGGACTTTCGTGCAGATTTCGGCCAGGCTTTTACGCGTCGTTTCTACTCACATGGGGTGTGTCCAGAAATGGGGATACACCAATAGCTGGATGGTTTAGAATGGAACATCCCCTTAGAATGGATGATTTAGGGGTACCCCCATTTCAGGAAATGCCTATATATACAGGTTTGTCTGAAAATAGGGGTATGCCCAGTTCCAATCTGGTTGGTGGTGGTTTTAACAATCTTGAAAAATGATGGAGTTCGTCAATGGGTTTCGGATGACATCCCATATATATATAATATATCATATATGAAATGGAAAATAATCCAGCCATGTTTGAAACCACCAACCAGCAATGGGTTATCATATGTTATCATGATGTCCCAATGAACATGGCCATGCCAGTGATGTACCCTATTTGCAGAAAAAGCCATCTTGGGAGCGAGCCTCTAGCCGCGAGTTCAACGATATCTACAGTATGCAAATGTGGTAAACCATGGTAAACCCGATAACATGGTTAATCTGTGGCATTAAAGAAAGGCATAGTTTGCTAGTTTTGGCTTTTTTTAATGGTATTTTCCATTGATAGCTTAAACATTCACTAAAGGATTACTGTAAACGACCTATCCAAGGTTGGGGCTGATAATAAACCTCTAAGTTTTGGAGGCACCTTTCCACCCAATTCTGGTGAAATTGGGCATTTCTCCGCATCAAGGCGCCAGGTGTGTCTGCAGGAAGCGAGTGAAATCTGCTTCTTCACTCCTCAGTCCAGAAGAGTAAAAATGTGGATGGATACCCTCTGGTAAACGTTTACATAACTATGGAAAGATCCACCATTTTTAATGGGTAAATCAACTATTTCTATGGCCATTTTCAATAGCTTTTTGTTTGTTTACCAGGCCGGGTACACTCCTGTGAACGTTGACATAGATGTGGGTTTAACCCACCATTTCTAGATCTCCTAGGAAGCCATGGGGGTTCCACAACGCGAGACTGCCAGTCTGCTCGGCATACCTTGAGGAATGGATATTAATCAAAATGTGGTTTCTGTTGGTGATAAATACCCTCTGGTAAACTAACATAGCTATTGAAAATGGCCATTTATAGTCAGTTTTCCGATTAAAAATTGTGATTTTCCATAGTTATGTTAGTTTACCAGAGGGTACATCTAAAAAAAATCCAACTGTTTGTTGCTTAAGTCCCAATTCTGGTTGGGTTTAGCTGGTTCAATCCCCGTTTTCATTGGTCAACTCCCAGTCTCATCGTGATTTTTTGGCTCGCAACGCCATCCCAACGCTGCCGGCGGTTCAATCCAAATCTGGTGACCCTCTGGTGATGAAAAACGCTTTGCGAACTGGAAAATCACCATGTTTGACAGGTACCCTCTGGTAATTTAACATATAGTTATGGAAAATCACCATGTTCAAGAGGTAAATCAACTATAAATGGCCATTTTCCATAGCTATGTAGGCTATGTAACAAATTACCAGAGGGTAGTTCTCTTCATAAATCACCGAACTATGTAAATGGGCCATGGCTTCTAGAGCTATGTCAAATACCCGGTAAATAATGGTTTAATCCTGCTGGGAAGAGATCTAACCGTCGAAACAATGTATATACTCCTATTGTTCACATCAAAATAGCTGCTTCTGGATGTTCATCAACAAATTCTACAGTATCAATACCCTCTGGTAAACTAACATAGCTATTGAAAATGGCCATTTATAGTGAGTTTTCCCATTAAAAGTGGTGATGTTCCATAGTTATGTTAGTTTGCAGTATCAATAGCTATTGATCCACGGCATCCATAGCAGCATCCCAGCCCTTCATCTCCCAAGCGTCTCCAGCAGAAGCTCCTCCGGTGTCTTCAACACACGGGGGCCCGCCAGGCCCTCATCAGCTTGCTGCTCGGGTGCGGGCGCCTGGCGCAGTGATGTAGTTGATGTTCACATAAATATGTTACTCTCTGGTAAACTAATATAATAATGGGATTTATAATGATTTAATGGAACTTTACAGTGATTCAATGGGATATTAATGGGATATACCCTCTGGATCCCTCTGGTAATTTGTTACACAGCTATTGAAAATGGCCATAGAAATAATTGATTTCCCTATTAAAGATGGTGATTTTGATAGCTATGTTAGTTTACCAGAGGGTATGTATGTGTGTGAAAGGCCATTGTTCAACTGGTTAGTGGGAGGAGGCAAGGTCGAAATTATGTAACTTGTATGTGTTCATATGCATATCCTAATATATGATATACCTTCAATGGTTGGTAAATGACCCCCAAATGGTTGGTTAGTAGGATGGTTTAGGGTTTACCCCCTGACATACTATAGCAACCCCCAAAACGATCCCAATATATATTATATATATATATCCATATTCCTATGATATCTAGTATAACAGCATTATATTATATATGTGTATAATTCTGTATATATGTATATAACAACCCCTAACAAGATGCTGAAAAGCGTGAAGCCAGATTTTTTTAGTCTTCGATGATGTTCTCCCCAGAATTTCCGAAGGATTTTTGGGGCGCGACCCCAATGGGGGTTGCCATGTGTATTTTCTGGTTATGACTAACATAGCCATGGTATAGACGGCCCATAGAAATAGATGATTTTCCCAGCGAACGAAACCTCCATTTATGAGGGATTTCCATGGCGAACTGTTAAATAACCAGATGGTATATAATTATATATATACACACATGTATATATCATATGTCATACACCCTATGGATCCAAGTAGTTCCTTCTCAAAAACACTTGACACCTCCTAATCATACCTCAAGTACTCCCTCAAATGGCACTTGGATCCACGGCTAACAGCTCCACTGTGATCCAAACCCAAGTTATAGTCTAGTTATAGTGTACCAATAAATTAAAGCCAGTGGTAAACCCAAAAACATAAAGATCCATAAGTTTACCAGAAAGGACTCAAAACCTGCGAACATCTCGAAGTGGAAGTGTATGATTCGTTCACCAATTGGATGTAAGTGGTCAGTACAGCAACAGTAAACCATCCCCAATTGTACCGCAACCATGAAAATATTGGTGGTTTATCATTGCTTTATTAACGTTTAGTCGTTTGTATCTCATATATGCAACTCGGGGTTGTCCAATTTATGGATGTGTTCTGATGGGGTAAAAACCTGATCACCAAAAACCACTCCTGCGCTCACCTCAGCAATCTTTGGAAAGACATGCACAAACTTCAGGTTCTTGTTCGTATCCTCGGGCCGCGGGCACTTCACTTTCACACTTTTTCACCATCTCCCACGGCTGAATCATCAGATTTCACCCTGAAAAATACCCGGAACACGAGTCATAGCTTAAGGAACAACTAGCTGATTGCATGATCGAACGTCGCCCCAAAAAGATAGAAGAGGATGTCCAGAAAAGGGGCCCAAAAATCGAAAATCACTGCTAGATGCTGATTTCCATCACCGACTCAGAACATCCAAAGGTTTCCCGAAATTTTGGGCCCACATTGTTGGATCGATAAAAACACAGTCCGCAGTCCCCTGTTGTAAATGCTGAACCTCCGGTTTTTTTCAGTTTGCGAACTGGAACTTGGCCCATTGAGTATGATGATTTACTATCGGACCTATTGAAGAGAATCCCATTCCACCCCCATTATTGCTTGGTATATCCCTGTTAAATTCAACTCAGTTCCATTTAAATTCCATTTAATACCATTAAATCCCATTAGATTGTAGAATCGATCTAATTTAGATTCAATTATAAGTAATATCATAATATAAATCCCATTAGATCGTATCATATCGATCTAATTTAGATTCCATGAAACCAAAAAAACATAAAACAACTTCCATCCCTCCAGATATACCCTCCGGTACTTTCACACTTTACTATGAAAAAAAACACAAAAAAAAACATCTGCACACATCTGGGTAAATTAAATAATTCACTCATCTGAAATAAGGCTGTTCTGGGATGATTCCTCTTATTAACCTCTAATCCAGGGTTCGGTCGCAGTGAGGTCGTTATGATTCATCCAGTTATATTCCATTGTATCACCATTACATTCCCATATATTTGCTAGTTAAATCCCATGAAATCTTCCTATCAACATCATCTGGTTGGTGATTTTAACCATCTTGAAAAATGATGGAGTTCGTCAATGGGAAGGATTTTTATCATGTTTGAAACCACCACCCAGTTATAGGAAAACCCCACGGTCCCCAGTAGTTTCGACCGGCCCGCCAGGTCACGTGATGATACTTGAACTTTCCGGCACTTCCCGCCTCCACGGTGGCGCTATTGTCCTGGTGTTTGAGAAAAGCTCTGTTTTCAGCAAAAAAATGGGAAGATTTCATGGGATTTACCCTCTGGTGAACTAACATAGCTGTTGAAAATGGCCATTTATAGTTAAAACTGGTGATTTTCCATAGTTACGTTAGTTTACCCGAGGGTAAGGGATATGTTAAAGGAACATCATCCAAAAACAAAGGATATCATGGGAGAATGGGGATTTATTGTGGGATATATCAAGGGATATAATGGACTATCATGAGATTTAATGGGATTTAACTGGCAAATATGTGAATATCATGGTGATAGAATAAGATTTAATGGGATTTGACTCTCACTAACAAATATGGGAATATAAAGGTGATATAATGCTGATAGAATGCTGGTATAATGGGATATATAAGGGTGTCTGAAGTCCCCTTTTGTCACAGATGTTTTTTTGGTTTCAATACTAAGTCATGGTTGTTTCTGACTTGGATGATTTGGGGTAGCCCTATTTTTGGAAACCCCCAAATAGCCGTTCTTGGTTTTTGTTTTCCATAATTCCAGATACACCCATATGGGAGCCCCCTCACAAAAAAAAAATAGAAATCTGGGTGGGAAAATCGGCAGACATATGCAGACTATTTTGGGGGAAGAATACAGCTTCCTGTAGATTGTCCCACCAAAACCAATCTGGATTTTAACTTTAATCTTTGTGAAGTCTATTTAATACAGGATTTGACTTTCTTTCTGGGAATTACTGTAAGTCTGTCTCTGGGGTGGTTTTAACCATCTTGAAAAATATGAGTTCGTCAATGGGAAGGATTATCCCATATATTCTGGAAAATAAAAAATGTTTGAAACCACCAACCAGGTCTCTCTAGGATCATGATTCTTAATTTTGGGGGGTGGAAAAGGCCTTGACTTTCTGGTCAAAACGTATCCCGGAGTCTGGTTCATGGTGTGGTTACCGAAATAGCCTCGGGTAAACCAACATGGCTGACTGCTGGAAATGTATGTCATTGTAGGTCTAGGTTTATTATACATATACATATACATATATATATATATATAATTTATACATATATATATATATATACATATAAATATATATATATATTGGGTTTGGGATGATGTAGAATGACCCCTTAAATGGTTGGGATGGTTATGTGCTTTACCACGTGTTTCTTTACCTTTTGAAGGTGGTGATTGATATCTGAGGGTTCTATGGTTGCCAGCTACAATGCTGGAACCCATATAAACTTCTGAAAAAACTCCAAGTTCCAAGGGGCGTCAAGACCCATCTATATGTTTTCCACTATATATTAGGTTTATCAAAGCCTCTTTGTTAAACTCTTATTGACAATGCTTAGTTCGGAGAACCATCAAAAGCAGCATAATGTCCCCCATCACAGATGTGTAGTCAAAACAGAATATGTGGGCTATATGGTCATCCCACCATCATGACCATCCTCCAAGAAGAGGGTTAATCTCATCCAACCTTTGACCATGGCGCAAATAGGAACTGAGATGCGCAAGAATTCTCCATTAGAGATGGTGTTCCCAATAAAGGAAAATCGACACGGAAATGGGTGGGTTGAGCCAATTCTAACCACGATGTTCCCAAATCCCGATTTGTAGATGTTTTTCCCATGAACATGATTTAAAATGCCCATGTCTAGGGGATTTCCCATGATCTTTCCATTTCAAATGCTCATTGAGTGCGGAAATTTCCGATGTCCAGATGTCCATGATGGACAGCTCGTCCTCCTGGAATCCGATGGCTCCCAGGGCATTGACCTTCGGTGCAAGGTGGTGGCCCCGTTTTTTCGATCGCGAAGTTGGTGAACATAATAACTAGGTGAATTAACTCTGGTTTATGGATGTTTCTGGTAGATATATCGAACTACTTCATGCGGGCAAAAAAAACAACAGACATAATTAACTGCGGGTACCACCTTCTGGCCCCCTCAGTTCTGTCTGTTGGTGTACATACCCCATTGCTACTAACTAGTTTTATATATACCATACTGGTTGGTGGTATCCCTACCCCTCTGAAAAATATGAGTTCGTCAGTTGGGATGATGATGATTCCCAAGATATGGAAAGTCATAAAATTCATGTTCCAAACCACCAACCAGTATATGTACCATACCATCCGGTGCCATCAAACGTGGCAACAGGAAGGCAATCCCGAAAATGGAAGAGCTGGGAACATCATGGCACGATTCATGCTTTCCCACAAGCCATCTGAATGATTACAGGAGGGTAAAGCCTATAGTTATAGAATGTTATAGATAGGCTGTAGTTGGTTTGTAGATGTTGTAGCTAAAGATTGGACTATGTTGGATACTTTGAATCGTTAAATAGATGGCATTGGCATTATCAACAAAAATAACCCTCCTGGCCTCCTGGGCCTCTTATCTGGGGGAGTTGTCATCATTGAGCCCGTCAGGAACAGTAGCTGCCGAGGAAATGGGAGCTGGACATGAAAGATATATGTGGAAACAGACTAGGAAACATCTACCATAGCGGCAAGTCAACAGGTTGTCCTGCCCATATACTCCATGTGTGGAATATACATTTACCATCATCCCAAGAATCACCCTTTTGTTTTATATTTGTTGGTTTTATATTTTTTGTAGGTACATACCCATAGGATCCATGTATGCCATATATGGTAACATTTACCATCAATATACCCCCAATGTTAGTATATATATATACCATACATGGATCCTATGGGATACATCATTAATAACATCCATGGAGCAGTTGGCCGAGGCACCATAAACTTGGGCAAATCATCTGAGTATTTCCTGAGCCGCGCAAGGGCGCTGACTGCGCTCCAAGACTTCGGCGGGTTGAACCAGTCACCAGTCACCATGGGGGTTTAACCAGCCAATCATACAAGGTGGTGCTCCTCCAGTTATAAGTTGGTTTATAAACCCCATTAACTATAGATACATCTACCATAAACCATAGTTATTGGAGTTATAAACCAACTTAGCTAACTATGGGGCACCACCTTGTATGGGATTTCAAAGATGTCCTCCATGGGAATGGGACAAAAATGACCAAATAAAAGCCCAACATTCCCTGAGTTTGAGGCCATGTGTCTGAACCTTTTATGAGAAAAATGAAGAGAAAAAAGCGGTATACCACAAAGAAATGCTGTTTTTTTTCGATGAAAATCCCATTTCAAGTGATCATCTCAGGCATTTGTTTGTGGTATTCTACCATGTGTTTCGATGAAAATACCAAATGGTAGCACCTCATCCCAGGCAGAGTCTCTGTCGCACCAACTTGCCACCGCCCACGACGAAGGAAATTCTCACCATCTCCTGGGGTGGTGTCCGGGAGCGAATTCGAAGAAGCACTTGGCCGACCCGGATGGTACCGGTTAACATAGCTGGTGAATGGAGGTTAATATGGTACCCTCTGGTAAACTAACATAGCTATGGAAAGATCCACATTTTTAATGGGTAAATCCACTATAAATGGTCATTTTCAATGGCTTTTTGTATGTTTACCAGAGGGTAGTACTAGGTGTTGACACATTCCCAAATAAAAAAAATATCCCAAAATTGGGGAAACCTTGGATGGCTCTTACCGATGGCTTGGGATTAATCATCAGTTGTTGGCGAATCATGAGATCCTAGGATATCAACAGCAAACACGGAGGATATGGATTGGAGGTGGCAGGTATATCACCAACTTCTAACCACTGGTAATCCCCCACCCCAGCATCGTTTGTCGTGTTCGAAGGGAAACCATTGGGCAACGCGTCCAAGGAGCAGCAAGGAGCAGAAGCAAACCGGAGAATCATTTCTTCAGGTCACAAAAAAATAAACTGTGAAGCTTTTGAACATCAGCATTTTGTAATATTTTGTATTAGTACCCTCTGGTAACTTGTTACATAACTATGGTTAAAATCACCATCTAGTGAACTCGAATTTTCCCATGAATAGCATGCTGGATCGTGGATCTGTCCATCGTTTTTGGTGTTAGTTTACCAGGCCGGGTAGCCTCTGGTCATCCAAAATTGCCATGGAAAATCACCCAGAAACCCCCACTGAGTTCACGGATCCTTCAGCGGAAAGGGCTCACCGAAACAGGCTTTGGCCAACTCATTGCAACGAGCCTCACATAAAACAACCGAAGGGTAGGGTATATATATCCTCTGGTTATGACTAACAGTTTGCCATGGAATAGATGGCCCATTGATGCCATAGAAATAGATGGTTTACCGTTCTTACAAATGGTGGATCTTTCCATGGCTATGTTAGTCATAACCAGATGGTATATGGAAAGAATAGGAAACAAAAACATCGAAAAGCTGTTGCCCTATGTAATTACCTTGGTATATAGTTCTAAGAATTGACATGATTAATATTGTGTCGACATCAAACCGGGATCGGTGTTTTAAGTCGTTTTTTGGCTCCCCATTGGATCATTGGAGTACCCCAACTGGTTGGTGGTTGACCGACCCTTCTGAAAAATGATGGAGTTCGTCAGTTGGGATGATGATTATTCCCAATATATGAAAAAATAAAAAATGTTCCAAACCACCAACCAGATCAAGTTATATCAAGTTAGCCAAAAAAGGCACCTCTCCATTCCTCTTGGCAAATCTTGGCAATATATAAATGGATAAAGATGGCCGATGTTCCATTCATATTCAGCTTTAAACTGCAAGAAATTCCAGTTCTCAGAAAAGTCCCGACTGATTCCTGGTCAAAGATTTTGGCTATCTGAAACTCCTCCTATCCTCCGGTTTGCTCACATGGCTGGACCATCTCCCAGCCAGTTCGATGATGATGAATTCCCACTGAAAGCTTCATTTTCCGGGATTCCCCGGCCATTTTTGGAGGACCTCAACGGATAGTCCCAAACTCCAAAACTCTCCATTCCATGTGACCCTACAATGGACCAGTCCCGTGTTTTTTTTCTTGTCCCGCTTGTTCTTAGAAAATCGGGGAAAGGGTTTTAACATATTGTTCAGATATCTTAAGGTTTCCTAAGTTATGGGGGTACCCCCATTTTAATCATCCATTTTATAGATGGATTTTCCATGAAAGAAACCATCCAGCTATTGGGTACCCCTATTTGGATCTAAAGCCTTCTAGTCATGAGGTCATGCATCAAGATGTCGCTATATCCAAACGGTGCCCCCAAGTCATAGCGGCTTAAATGGATAGTCATAGATGGATAATCCGATGGATATCCACATAAACATGGGATAAAATCATGATGCTTTCTATAGTTAATATTAGTTAATGCTATCATATTAAATATTAATTGTCTATATTGTATAGTTATATAATATATAATGGCTTAATTAATCCTATATCTGCTATCATATTAAATGGCTTAATCCGATGAATCCTATGGTTCTGACCACCCAATTCGGCACTTCCATAGCTGACCGCGGCTTTGCGGCACCTGGTCATAGCCGCTGAGGTCAAACTCATCCGACTCGGTGCTGCGACGCACCTTGCCAGCCAAGCCACTCGCCATGGCGATGATTTTTCGATGTCACTGGTGACTGGTTAGTACTGGTTAGTACTGGTTAGTACGGGTTAATATTATCTTTAAAAACTCATCTGGGAAAGTGGTATAGATGATATAGATGGCACATGCAAAATCAGTTTTTGATGAAATTAATTATTTACGTTTTCAAAATGATAATTGAATATAATTGATTAGTTTACTGCTCACCGGAAACCGTGATAAAAGTATCAGGGACTTGGTTGAAGTTTTGGTTTCAATGTTCCCACCTGTGGGCGAAATGGGTTTTGACTTTCCATGTCTCTCTGATTTGGTTTCGATTTTCTGGCCTTTCTTACACCGTTCACCTGTCGATCATTGGTTGTTCCAGCCCTTCTCCATGCAGCTATTGAGACTTTTCGTGGCATCGGCTTCAAGGACCAAACACATTGTCACCAAAGGCTGTTTGTATTCGAACCTTGACTAAGAACATCCATGTCTTACAAGTTCTTGATTCTATATCTGGGCCGGAAACATCGATCCCCGGCTGGCAAAGGACTGGGCCAAAAACCCATTCAGTCGGGCAAAACGACCGTCCCGATGGGCCATTTTACGGGGGAAAAACCACAGTATTCCGGTGCACTTGGGCTGCAAATGCTTTCTCTTTGGTCAAGTTTCATTGAACCCCCATCTGTGGAAAATTCTGTGTCAATGCTGCCAAATTGCTGCGGCGAACAGGTGCGCCATCCGCGGGCCATGGAATTCTGTGAAAAACTCCAAAAGCCAAAAAAAAACAAGAATCTTCGGGGACCTTGTGATAGAAATAACATCCAAATCCCACGATATGGTGATAATATGTGATAATTATAGTTATCCCAAGATATAGTTATAAATCAATAAACATATATAAACATCACTATTCTCATGTTTCTCCCAGCGAGTTTTCCAACATGTTCTTCTCTGACGGCGCCTTCGCCTTCTCACTTGGCTTTGAGAAATGGCAGCTCCTGTAGCGAAGGTCCGTCAGATCTGTGTTCAACTGGGGACTTCGCAACCCGTTGAGCTGATCTTTGGTGGCGTGTATATCGCAACCCCAAAAATAGATAGAAAAAAACACATTTTTTTGTGGTATAATGTGAAGAAAACAAATGCCATAAAACATTGTGAAGGCGCGGTTCTAATGTTCTATCTCTTTTGGGGGTGCTATACATCACACACATACAACTATGATACTAGCACATGCTATTCTAATATATTCAGTCTACAAATAGCTACTGTAAAGTTTGCAACCATTCTCGAATGTCTTCCTCCATCCTTCACCCAGTTCAGTATAGATTCCTCAATAATGGATGCATACATTGGAACACAACAAAATCACCAACTCAACAAAAATCCGGGTATCTGGTCAGTTCCACTGCATTTTGGATTGCCGATTTTTTTTGGTCATGTTTTTTTGGAAATCAAGAAGTCTACCATGTTTTTCTTGGAAACATGATTAAAACCATATTAAAACCAACAAAAATCACCATTTCTTCATGTTTTTTTTGCCGCAAAAGTCATGGGGATGGGATTCGTCCAAGCAACCAGTTCCAGCCTCCGGGTCCCACCATTTGTTTAGCTGCATGCAGTTGTACGCAAAGGCCTTGGCATGCGACGAAGCCGCTGCATGCGTCAAACTTCTTGTTGGATGACCAGCGGATGTTGTGCCAGTTTGGTCATCTTTCCAAATGGGCGGATTCAACCACAAGTTCTTGGTGGATTAGAATGGACATGAATGAACTTTTTGTGGTCCATGTCATATCATGTGGCTATGAGTCAAAACCCTGGTACCCCTGGTGAACATCAAAATATCTGGGATTTATGGATGTTCATCCCACTAAAAATGGTATTAATAGGTATTAATCCATACCCATATCATGTCATGTCCAAATTCACCACTCCAAACTGTTCACATTCCATGCACAAAAATGGTGACCTCATCCAGCGCCGCACACCGCCGAGGACCGGAACCATCAGCCCGATCAGCGACACCATGCCAGTGGGCATCATCTGCGAAACGCCCAGCTCCAGCGGTGTTTAAAAGGTGAAGCACATGACGGGAGATATGACGGGATATGTAAAAGTGAGATATGATATACAACCAACGAAAAAAACACACTATGGGTGAAATTGAGTATATATGTACTGATGTACTCCCAAAATATCCAATTCACAAATTCACATCCAATTCCGAGGTTAACAGAACAATTAACAATTAACCAGTTGATTTGGGGGCACACAACATTTTCATGGACGAGCCCATGAGGCGACACATCAGACTGGGGAGAATCATGGAGAATCCAGATTTGGATATAGGTGAAGCTTGGGAAGCTCGGGTAGCGATGTGCGTCTTTCGATTCTTAGGTTTTGACCCATACCGGCCATAGCCCTAAAATACACAAAATCATATGGAAAATCACTGCTTTCAATAGGTAAATCGACTAGAACGGGGTCATTTTCAATAGCAAACTGTTAGTTTACCAAAGGGGACCCCAAAACTACACAAAATCATCATGGCCAATCTGTGGAAATCAAAGCACGATGAATCTGTCACGTTGAAATTGTTGTTTGGAACCAAAACCCAGACCATCCAAGAATTGTAAATGTTTCTAGGGAGACAACATGAGACAAGCGTCTTGATGACCTACAGGGCCAACCCCTAAGAATATCATTCACCATCGACATTCATAGACACTGAGAGTCATGTAGGGCTTTGTCACAAGCATTCTCCTTGTGTTTGCCATGCCATGATTCCCAATGGGCGCAACACTCATCACTAGCATGTTCGGGCCAGACCTTTTTGCTGCTCAAGAAACGTGGCAACATTCCAGCCTGGGACGGATGATGAGGTATGATGACATATCATGAATGAATCATGACATATCCTGGTTGGTGGTTTCAACCCCTCGTGAAAAATATTAGTCAGTTGGGATGATTATCCCATATATATCCATATATTATGGAAAATAAAAAATGATTAAAACCACCAACCAGTATCAAAATAAGTTCTAAAGTCTATAACAACACACATCGTTGCAAAACTCGAAGTGTTCAACGTTCAACCCCCCAGCATTGCCAAAAACCCAAAAACAACTTATCATGATGGACACAGATCCAAAATCATCCCATGTAATACAGACATATACGATCAAACATGACAAGAAATTACACCCATCCATATGGTTTCTGGGCCATTTCTGGGTAATCTATACTGTATGTCATCCGAGACATCACCTAAAAAATCACCTGAAACCATGAAACCATGAAACCATGAAGCCATGCGGCCAGGGGTGATCCGAAGCTTGATCAATTTTTGATCAAGGGTGTGTGAATCCAGGCTTGACCTGAAAAAAAACTTTCCCTGAAGACCCAAAAAATGATTACCCTCTGGTTATTTAACAGTTTGCCATGGCATAGATGGCCCTAATCGAAATAGATGGTTTACCGTTCTTAGTAGCATGGTGTTGATTTTCCATGGCGAACTGTTAAATAACCAGATGGTACATCCAATACATACCACTAGAGCTTCGATAAGCTTGTTGTTTTCACATGTTTGAAAAACCTTCATGTTTTTTCTTGCTACACCTCACTCTTCGAAAATCGTTGGCGTCGTTGGCCTGATCTGGGTGGTGATCTTGTGGGGAAACATTGCTTAGATTTAGATGGGCCATAGAGTTTGCTGCTTCGTCACTGGGTTCTATCCCAGTATAACTGGGTATATTGTATACTATATATATATAATATATATATATATATGTGTGGGATTATTATAATATATATATGTGGGATTATGTGGGTGTGTCTGAAAATAGGCAGACCCAAATCACACGGTTTATCATCATGTTCATTATTGAAATTGCTATAAACTGGCAGTTAATTTAATCATTCATGTGAGATCTTCTAGGAATCCCCTGTTGCGAACCTTTTGGCTAATGCTGAATATATATGCTGCTTTGTCTGATGATAAAAATTACCATCATCATATATATATATATATTATATTATATTATATTATATTATATATATATCATCATCATGTTCCCTCTAAACTTGCCAATTGTTGGGGTCCCCTGAGCTGTCAGCTGTTAGGACACCACTGGTGGCGGAGCCCAGAATGAAGGCGCACTGGGCGGCACACTCGAAATCAGCGAGGAATTCAAATCGAATGTTCAAGGCTTCATAGCGATGTTCATTTACATATCAAAAGAAATCAGGAAGTTGGTGCACCTTGAGTTTAGAAATTCAACATTTAGAAACATACTCTTTGATTAAGCTAAAGATTGCTAAATTTAATAATATATTGTATTTAATATATATATATATAATATGGATAATAAAGTAAAAATATGTAAAAAAATGGTTGGATGGGCACAGGCAAGCTATCCCCAGAAGTGTCAACTGCTACTTTTATCAAAGTTGCTATTTCTTTGGGCCGCTGATGCAATCAAATTGTGGGACATTCTCCAGTTCCGAAACTTGAACAAAAATGCCGTGTTTTTTCGGCCCTTCCAATGGCTCCCCCAAAATAAAAACGCTTACCCTCTGGTAATTTAACAGTTTGCTATGGAAAATGGCCCAGTTTTAGTTGATTTACCTATTAAAAGTCGTGATTTTCCATTATGTTAGTTTACCAGAGGGTATCATGTTCATGTTCCCTGTAAAACATTTGCCATTTGGGGGCCAACAAGCTCTTGATCCGACTTGATCCCAAGCTTTAGAGAGGCACAAAAAACCAAGCGGCCTGCGGATCCTTCTCGACCATGAAACCACTCGCAAACTGGCGGCGAGTTTCCGGGCTACCCTCTGGTAATTTAACGTAGCTATTGAAAATGGCCATCTATAGTGGATTTTCCCATTGAAAATGGTGATTTTCAATAGCTATGTTAAATTACCAGAGGGTAACCATCTGGCCAAGCAGGGAAATCACTACCAACAAGGTCAAAATCACTAACAATCACCTTGGCGCGATGTTCTAAATCCGCAAGTCATGGAATATATACGTTTATTTACCAGCCGCTGTAAGTTGACTATATAGATATGGTTGTTGGTGATATCAACATATCTTTTGGGATGTTTTTTTGGGGCAGTTTTTAGGCGTTTTTTAAGGCTTAAAACTAGACGTTGTGGTTGCAACTCAAGAAACACTATCCAGGAGTGGTTTCCAGCTAAAATCCATGTAGAGTTCAGAGTTTGGTCAACTCAACTGCGATACCTTCACCAATCCATTTGAGCATGGGATTCCCTCAATGGATTTTCATCATCCCTGATATATATATATGTAAATATATATATATAGGTAAGTATAATTCCCCAAATCATCATCAAAAATGTGGTGATTGGTTGATACTTACCAATATCCAATATCCAATATAATCCGGATATATTGGTAAGTATAATCCCTGATATATTGGTAAGTATCATCAACAAACCAGGGTTTTGAACATGTTAGCTTGGGTGATGTCACTTTTTTATTCTTCATTTCTTAAACAACATATTGATCAGATGTGATAAGTATAATCCGCATTGTAAGTATAAGCCTATGGGGATGGTTCAAAAACCTATCATTACCCTCTGGTAATAACTAACAGTTTGCTATGGAAAATGGCCCATTTATAGTTGATTTACCCATTAAAGATGGTGATTTTCCATAGTTTTTTTGTATGTTTACCGGAGGGTATCATATTTTGCGGGAATAAACATCCATTAACCAGCTATGACGATCTGGATGCCATCCGGGTCCCGTTTGGTGAACTGACTCATAGCCATTTGTCATAATCCCTTACAAGTTAGCTCTTGAAATAGGGGGTTATAGTTCCAATTCTTTCAATACTTTAAATGTTCATACTCCCCATATAATCCCCATGTAATCCCTTACTATCCGCTCATTTATTCCATCCCCCCTTTACAACTTGCGTTCGCTTCGTTCTGTTTGGAACCCGAAAAACCGCACCATCAAAGCGCCACAGGAGCCGCCGCCCAGTAGAGAGGGCCTCTTTTTGGGCACCCAACGGGCGAAGCAATATCTTTTGGGGGCTTTAACCAAGAACAACTAGTGTGGATATATATATATATATATATCATATATATATAATATAACAATTGGTGTGGACATATAATATATATATATAACATATGAGCTACCTCCAAAACTCTATTGCCCCAAAATGGAATATCTATGTTTCCTTCGTTACAAAAAGTCGCCTTCGTTTTACAAGGGTTTCGACCAGACCTTCACAAATAAAAGGAAGACAAGGGAAAACGGGTAAAGACCAAACAATAACTCCATGATACACCATTCTTGACGTTCGCTGCTCACATGAAAATCTATCAACAAACTTTAGTTGTAAGGTTTGCCTTCGTTAGAAAAGGTCGCCTTCGCTTTTGCAGGTTTTGACCTATATTCCATTCCAATACATACCCCCTACATAGACCTTTTTGGTGTTAGCTCATATCCTGATTCATATTGTCAACCAAATAACGAAATGGATGTTTTTGTTTAGACTTACCATCTGGTGATTTACACATGGAAAATTAGTAACACATAGTTATGTTATAATCTGGTGATTTTCCATATAATTTACACTATAATCACATATATGGCAGTGTGTCAAAACCTTGTACCCCTGTAGTTCACATCAAGATAGCTGGGATTTATGGATGTTCATTCCCACTAAAAATGGTATTTTCATAGGTATTGATCCATAGCCATATATAGCTTACCATCTGGTGATTTAACACTTCGCCATGGAAAGATCCACCACCATGGGATACCCATCTTGAGCCGGTTTCCACTCACCGTTAGCTACCCGGCCTGGTAAACAGACAGTTTAGCGACATGGAAAATGGCCATTGAAATAGTGGATTTACCCATTGAACATGGTGATTTATAGTGGATTTACCCATGAAAAATGGTGATTTTCAATAGGTTTATTGTATGTTTACCAGAGGGTAACCTGGCAAATCCCGAAAATCATCGACAAAGATCTACAAATGAGGGATACACAGAGCCGGGTCAGATTCCGAAGGACTACAGATGACTACAGTCAGAAAATGGTTGGATGACTCAATCATTTTACCCTCTGGTAATCAAACATGGTTTGCTACAGTAGCAAATTCCCATTCGGTTCGACGTTATTCCCATTAAAACCCTGATTTATATAGGATTGTCAATTGCAATGTTTCATTTCCAGAAGACAATTTGCGTTGATGCAATGGGATTTTCCCTCAAAAAAACATGTTACAAACCCATATTGTCCATGTTTGAGTCGCTCTCATGTGGTTGGAAAACTGGTAGCTCAGCTCCTGGTTCCTCAATTCATAGGGAGACCATGGGATACGCGGTCTGTTGACAGCGCTAAGGCTGGGTGCCCACACAAACTTCCTGCTTTATAGTAGCCATAGGCACCTGACAGGAACACTGGTAAAAAGGTAAGAATGGTCAGCTACACCAAAGTCTTGAATCATGTCAACTTCCAGTTTCTTCGTGTCCATGGTAAGTTTTAAGAGGAATTTCAGAAGTTCATAGGAAATGACATTTTGTATACCCTCTGGTAAAGTAACATAACTATGGAAAATCACCATTTCCAATGGGTAAATCCACTATAAATGGCCATTTTCAATAGCTATTTTGACATAACCAGAGGGTATCATCTCCACCACCCCCATCTGCCCAGTCAGATTGGCATCCTTTCTTTCTACCGCGCTCAGGCGACTCGCATTGCGTGTAAATCAAACCTGGTGGCTGATCGTGGCTGGTGGCTCAAGGGACTAGCAATCGCTTACCCAACTGCTTTGCGTTTTGTATTCAATATTAGAATTATATATATATTATATATATATGGATATAACCAGCCCGAAACCTCATAAAAAAGAAGTAAAGTTTTACCATGTTTTACCTACAACTCTCGTTTTCAGTGGATAGGATTAACTATATACATTACTATACCATATTTTCTGATCCTTTGCATATACACAGTGCAACTATGGCGGAGGTTCTGTTAGCCGCTGTTAGCCACATCTCAGCACGACTCCAGGTGCCCGGGCCAATCAAGGCCACTTTCGAACTCCTCAACCCATCGACGGTCTGAGGGGAGCTCGGAGAGCCCCTTCCACCTGGCCGATGTGGATAACAGAGCACAACATGTGGGGATGAGGATATAGATCGATATATGATATATATCCAATCAGAATCTTGGTAAGTGATTAGGACATTCCTATTTGATCCTACTTGATCCTATTTGCGTGTTTCTCCGAAAATCGAGCGCGCACAAAAATCCCAGAGTTTGTCGTCATGTTTGCCATTAAAGTTGCAAATTCGTTTTTTTCGTTTTTCGGCAAAGTTCATATTATCTGCATGGTTGGTGGTTTCAACCCCTCTGAAAAATATTAGTCAGTTGGGAGTATTATTCCCAATATATGGAAAAATAAAAGCCATGTTCCAAACCACCAACCAGTTATTCATAGTGCCTGACCAAGTTCCAACTCGGATGCGCATCTCAGTGTGGAAACACCCCTATAGGGAAGGCCACGGGGTCCGTAAACATGCGATTGTATTTCACCTATCAAATTACCCTGTTGTTCACCCTAAAATAGCGCACGTGCAGATGTTCATCCTCAAAAAGAAAGGATTGCAATGTACCCTCTGGTAAACTTTCACATAACTATGGAAAGATCCACCATGCTATCAATGGGTAAATTCACTTTTTCAATGGCCATTTTCAATATGTAAGAGTCATTACCAGAGGGTAATCCATGCTAAGCCATACTAATCCACTGACACGGAGATTTTACCAACATGGGGATTCGACACCCCAAAACACAGGAACACATGGATTTAAGCCAGGTAAGAAACTGGCGGAGGATTTAGGGGTTTTGGTGATTTCCAAGCAACGGTTGGATTGTTTTTTTTCAGATGTGACTCAACCTATACTCACCTTAAGTTGTTATTTTATTTCCGGTGATCCCACCTGAGGCCCTGTTGGTAGTCCACCGCGGCAGTACCGAAGGGGCCACTGCCGCAGCCGGGCACCTTGGTGAACCCCTGGAGAAATGGGGACTTCAATAGGCCCCACCATGGGATACCCGGCCTGGTAATTTAACATAACTATGGAAAATCACCATTTTTAATGGGAAAATCCACTATAAATTGTCATTTTCAATAGCTATGTTAAATTACCAGAGGATACCCTCTGGTTTTGACTAACAGTTTGCCAGGGTTTTTCGATGGCCCTAATCGAAATAGATGGTTTACCTGGGTTTACCGTTCTTTAAAATGGTGATTTTCCATGGCTATGTTAAATAACCAGAGGGTATCATAGGGAGGTCATGTCTTGAAAAAAATCGAGATGTAAATGCTGAGCTCTTGTTTTTGATACATATCTGGTTGGTGGTTGAGCCCTACCCCTCTGAAAAATGATGGAGTTCGTCAGTTGATTATGAACTTCCCAATACAGTATATGGAAAAAAATAAAATTCATGCTCCAAACCACCAACCAGATATGTATATATATATACATATATTGATATCATATAGATGCTGTAATTGGAACTCACTATCCCACAATTAAGAATATTGGCCATTGGTATTGATATAATGAGATGTGATGTATCATATATATATGGGATATTGAGCATCGATAATGGGATAGAGCAACCATCAATGTATAATGGGAAATGTTGATTTTTGTAGATGCATATAATATCATATTATAATAGTGTTAAATAAATGCATCTTAAAAAACAAAATTGCGGTTAACACGCTTTGACTATCCTGAAATTGGGAATATAAAGCCACTATAATTTAAAATGGTGTGGTATTCAAATATTTCATGCAACATGTCCTTTAGCCTTCAATATTACCCCTCAGTAGATAATCAAACATGGCAATGGGAAATCTCTTATACATCATGGAGGTTTGTTCATGGGAAAATTATCGAACTATAGCTGGGAAATTTCGAGCCTGCGCCATGTTGATGTATTCATCTGGCATCATAACAATTCACCAACCTCAAAATACATGTGGGGATGATTCCCCAATCAATCCTCAATCCTATTAGTAATAATTCATTCTTCTGGCTGAACATTTTACGGCCATTTGGGGATTCCCCAACTCCAAATCGCAAAAATCATTCCGAACTTCACTAAAAATGTGAGGTCATTCCAGTTCCTCCAGATTCCATTAAAAGTACATGGCCAATCTGTATGATACCCTGCTAAAAATGACGAATTCTTATCTGGTGAGTAGATCATCCCGATAGCAAAAGACTATAAAAGACTAAAGGATTAAACTACCCATCTAAGATTGACCTAGAGTATATCACCACAATATTTCAACATGTGCTAGTCGAATCCCATGATATTCGCAGGATATTCCCATGAACCAATACCAATATGAACTATGGGATGGGATTGCCCTCTAACAGTTTGCGAACTGGAAAATTGCCAGTATTTCAACGGTAACTCAACCATGTTCAACAGCGAACTGTTAAATGACCAGAGAGTCCCAATCACCATTTTGTTCTAGGCATAATCACCATTTCGAAGAGGTAAACCCACCATTTTTTCGTAGGAAAACTCACCATTGACCCGCCTCCCGGCTGTATCGGCCCTGCTCGCAGGGGGCGGGGGAGTAGATGTACCTCAGCGGCGCTGAGAAAACTCGGATGGGGACAACATGTGGGATACCCTCTGGTAAACTAACATAGCTATGGAAAATGGCCATAGAAATCGTTGATTTACCCATTAAACATGGTGATTTTCCATAGTTATGTGAAAGTTTACCAGAGGGTAACATGTGGGATATCCTGGGAATATCCTGGGAATATCCTCAAATTGCCATCTAGATAACATGCGGGGAGTGAAATTTCAATGGATCTTTCATGGGGATTTCATGGGAATCATGGAGATCTACAATGGCCATGACTGCATCTGCATGATTTATGACAAGTCACCAACCTGAAGCCCTGCTAAGCATCATTCCAGTGACACAGTGGAATCGTTATAATTCATCCAGTTTGATGATTCTGGATCAAATTCAGGAATATGTCCGGAGTGTGAAGTCAGTGTTCATGATCTCCGTTTACCATCCATCATGTTTGCAATATATGTCTACTTGATTCTACTTGGGTATTTCTCAACATCTTGACTTGTTTAGAGCTGTGAGCTTAGTACAGCCTTCAAGGCTAAACAGAAAGTGAAAATAGGTATGAGTCAAACATATTGACACCCCAAAAATGGATCAAAATGGTGACCCATTTCCAAGCATGTCTTTTGATTGAAGAATTCCTGCTATTTCATCTGTGGCGAATTGTGGTTGGTACATTAAATGATAATTAAAATCTATGATTGAACATGTGCGCCAGGGTTAAGTTACATCTGATGATAATCTACAACGTAGTAAGCTATCTATATATATATATGGGCGTCCTCCCACCATGCTCTAAAACGGATGCATCTCTTTTTGTCAAACTAAGCCCAATTCATCCAGGCATGACCACCCCCTTTTGTGGGAGAGTAAGCCATCTTTTCAGGGCACAGAGTGGAGAGTGACCATGGTCAGTAATATACCTCTGTCGGATGCTTGGGTAGATATATACAATGTAAAACTTTACAGTAGGATGGTAAAATCCACAACTAAGAAAACAATAGCCACATTCATTTTGTAAGCATATCATCATCATCATCATAATCATATATATATACATATATATATGTATACAGTATACATATATATATATGTATACAGTATACATATATGTGATATATGGCATTGTCTCAATTAATGTTGGGTAAAACATCCCAAAAAAAAATAATGCGATGCATCCTCCTGAGGTCCAAGCTGACGACAGGCCTTGTAGAAGAGATAACCTCGAGATCCAGGCTGGTGATTTACAAAAAAAGGTGACTTCTTCATGATATGAATTCTGACATGGTGAGGTGTTGGATGATTTCTGAAGTGTGATTTATGAATAAGATATTCATGTTTTTATTTCAGTCTCTGGTGATTGTGAAATTTCCATGTGAAGAAGGATAATGCAGGTTTAAATGATTCGCTAGGGTCAAATGATGATAAACCATGGGTTTTGGGGTGTCCAAGCATGATTGGACGATTGCTGTTTTGTTCAGTGATTTGTGGAAAGTTTTGGTGATCCCTGATGGGATCCTCACTGGCGACCTGCCAGACTCGGCTGCTGCTGACACTCTTCATGCGGCAACGGTCCTAAGAGCAAAATTCAAGACATTACATACTTGACGCTTGAAGTTAGTTGAATAACATTGAATAACCATGCCACTTACTATGCAGTTGATGTTTGGATGTCAGAAAACAAGTCTCCAAAGTGGGGTGAGCTGGGAACCCCCGTAAAAGTGGGGAAAAAAAACATGGACATACATTGGTATCACGCGTAAACTATTCCTAACTGGCATCATGTGACCCATGTGGGTGGCTTTATCCCACGGCCGTTCATCCCTCAGGCGCAAACTGAGCTCCCAAACCCATCCTTTGTAGGTTCTCATAGAATCGCTCGAACAGGGAGGCCGCCTGGTTGTGGTGCCAGCCATTGATGCTGAAATCCCAAAGGGCATAAGATCACCACAGGGGTGTCTTTGCATGCGAAAATCAAAAGGGGCTCCGATCCTTTCTTTAAAACAGTGCACAGCCAATCCCAAGCCTGAAGCTAATATGGCGTATATTGGCTTATCTTAGTTACAGATAGTTACAGTGCAAAAAACTAGCAAACCATCGTATCAGTAAGATTAAAGATGATCATCATCTGACCTAGTGCAAAAAACTAACAAACCATAGTATCAGTAAGATTACTTAGATCATCTTAGATCACGATTATCTGACCTGGCTGCATGATAACTATTTATCATCTTAGCTGGTTCCCCATCAAAATAATACCCTTCACCAGTCGGATGTATCCTTGCACCTCCAACTCCATGGATAAAAACTTGGGCAAGGGCACCGGACTGCGATTGCCTGAAAGTCGAAAAAAATACATGGCCATTTCACTATGGAACCTATGGTGACCTAAAGGGATATTAATAAGAATATTTATATAATGGGATGTATAACCAACTATATATACTTAGACTTGTAATATCTTGTAATTCATTCAACGGGCTGAATGGAAAATGGTGAAGTTGTAGATGATTTGCCCATTAAATATGATTGTCTATAGCTATCTGAAATTACCAGATGGTACATGATCAACGATGGAAAATGCACTGGTGATTTCAGCAACAAAAAGCACAGCTCGGAATTCAACGGCCTGTAAAAATGGATTGAGTCAGCAACACCAGAATGGGGAGTTCGCAAACAAGAATGGCCCAAAGAAGATGGGGTCTGAAATCGGGTACCAAATACTGCAAACAATCAATTTTTGGGTGAATTAATTGCAAACTTTTACCAGTCACCAGGTGTTTTTGCTCTTCCAATACCGTTTTCTCCTGCTTCTCACGTCCTTATCACAAGCGATCCTCTGAGCCACCCCAGCCCCTCGGCCCCCAGCTGCCCTGTCATGCCTTCACTTTGGGATTCCGCTAAGGACTCCAAGCAATCGATGGTACTCGACTCGACATCGATCTTCATGTAGACCTTCGCATTATTCAAGGCTCCCCAACAAAAAAACTGGGCCAAACACAGTCATGGTAGGATGGGTAATTAGCTATTTTGGGGCCCCGTATTTGGCCAACTTATCAGAGAATTTCAATGAAAATGGATCATATGGAATGCAATCAGCCTGAAACGCTGAACTGGTTGGTGGTTTAAAAACATCTTGAAAAATATGAAAGTCAATGGGAAGGATTATCCCATATATTATGGAAAATAAAAAATGTTTGAAACCACCAACCAGTGAAGCTGTGTGTGACACACCAACTGCAACTACTTGGCACACTGTGCGCACCATGGCTCACCTACGACCCAAAATACTGAAGCGTTGCACCATAAGAGCACCGATCTGATCACAAGTATGCGTGTGCGTGCATTGGAAGGTCCCAAGCAATCCCTTCCTTCTAATATTCACAGAGAGGTACCCCACCAGGGCAAAACACAGTAAAAATGGTGCCCTCACAGGGTACCACTCTCAATATTCAACACCCTCCATGGAAAGGGGGTGTTTAATCTGAACGGGATTATGATCAAAAATAAATAAAATGACCAGTTTGGGGCCCCCATTTTAGGACACCACTGGTGAACCGGTAATGTCTCTTCGGTGGCGAAGTTCCCATAAGATAGGGATCGGATAGTGACCCACAACTCCAATGATGAACAGAATTCCGAACTCTGCGGAATTCACATCAAACCGAAAACACATTACCCTCTGGTAAACTAACGTAACTATGGAAAATCACCATTTTTAATGGGTAAATCCACTATTTCTATGGCAATTTTCAATAGCTATGTTAGTTTACCAGAGGGTATTTCAAACACCATTTCGCTTTTGTCTACACTTTCAGGCATAATCACCAGCGGAACCAACCAACTTGATATATGGCCAATCTTAGATATCAAAATTGGAACATACCTATAACGTACTTAATCGTACCTTTCACCAGTCCGTTTCCCCATCTCCCAAATAATATTTGATGGTCCCCATGCATACAATGGTTGGGTTTATCCCCGTGTCGGTTGATTCATCGCAGCTATGTACCCAGTGTTCTGTGGTTAAATCATGTTAAAATTGTTCCATTAGGTTTCCGTTTACCCAGGATATCAATCATGTCCTCCCAAAAAAAATGTTTCAACCGTAATAAACCACAATTCTATGCAATAGACCCCATAATTCGCTTACCCCATGTATCCCCAATCATTACTGTAGCATCTTGACCATTTATGGCAACAACCGAGTTAAACCCAAATGTGTGCTGGAAAAAAACATCTGCTAATGTCAAACAACATGGTCTATGATTCACGGTCATCCATTCCATAATGGGAATCCTTGCAATGGGTATATAAATCCTTCCGAACAAAAAAAAATGTTGATCATGGCACACGTGTTCCATTTTCCCAAACTTGGTTGAAAGGCAAAATTTAGAGGAACCCCAGTGTCCGGTGAAGATTTTCCCAACAAAACCAATCCGGTCCTGTTGGTAGGTTTAACCCATCCAAAAAAATACATGAGTCATCTCAACCAATCATCCCAAGTATGGTTGAAACCAATAAATACATTGAAAATCTCAGCCGGTTGAGCATAGTTCCGTGATGTTGGAACTTGATCAGTGTTCACAAACCATTTGTCATTCCATTCTATTTGGATTTTTTTCCTAATTAATATTGGTTGCCGTAATTTCTAATTGTAATGAGTTTTAGAATGTTTTTAGAAGTTTAGCAGCGAACTTTTTTTTTACATTCCCCAAGAATATATTGATGATGAGTTTATGTTGGTTAGTATACCCTCTGGTAAACATTCACATAACTATGGAAAATCACCACTTTTAATGGGTAAATCCACTATTTCAAGGGCCATTTTCTATTAATATCCCATTGAATCACTATGTTGGTTAGTATATGTTAGTATTTAATCCTCCAACTAATCATCTTAAGCACCACGAAACTCTCGCAGTTTCGCCAGGTTCCCGCACGGCGTATCCGAAGACCCGCAGCAGATCGGCGCACTCCACCGTCCCTGCCATGGGAGAACCATCCCAAGACGACGACATTTTCATGGCTTAACTGGGTGAAAACGAGTTAAGGTCGTTTATATCCCATGAATATCCAGTTAATATGGCTATCTTCATGAAAAGCTTATCATAAGTTTATAACATTTTATAACCATCCCATGAAAATATGGCTTAACTGTTCTTATCATGGTTTATATCCATGAATCTCCCATGGAAAAGATATGATCATATTCCATTGGATCATGCTGCAGTTGTCATCTGGTTGGTGCTTAAAAAACATATTGAACAATGATGGAGTTCGTCAATGGGAAGGATGACATCCCATATTATGGAAAAATAAATAAAAGCCATGTTCCAAACCACCAACCAGTCATGGTCTGACATGGTCTTACATGGTTTTGCTTGCAAATGAAATGGTGGTGAATTCTTTGGTTTAACTGTTTAACCCCCCCAAAAAAAAGGTATGAAATGGGTGGGTTAAATGTGCCCACTGTTGTTGGGCACGTCTCACTTGGTTCTCCGACGAACTGACTCGGCTTTGCCACCGAAATCTTCAACCCATGGCTGCGCATTGCTTTGTTCCTCAGCTAGGACTTTCCAAGATCAACAGACCCACGTGACTTGATCAAATCAAAAAAAAAATCCATCAGGGTCATCATATATGGTTAATCATATAAAGTGATGGTTTCCATCAGGGTCATGTCCAATGGAAACCATGACTTTCGGATGAGCTCGGTGTGTAAACTCTGTGTTGAGCGCCATCAACATGATGGCGGGATCATGTCTGGCTCGGCCCATACCCGTTTTGTTGGTTCAACGCCAAGTTCCCACATTTCTTGTGGCTCAAAACCAGCTGCAGATCAAATCCCCTGGTCAATGGTCTATTTATGTGGTAATATGATACTATCATGTCATCTTACCATATTTTTTGTGGTTTAAGGGACAATTGCCCTCATATAGTACATTACTATAATGATGATATTGTACATAAACCATAACCATAACCATCTATCACCAGTGTTTTTTTCCCTATCTCACCCTTAAATGAACACATATACATATATATATATATCCAAAACCATGCACATTATATATTATATATATATAATGCTTTGTTTTCCCATATCTTCCTTGAAAAAGCCCATGGTTTTGACCCTCCCGGACAGCCGGGACCTGGGCCCCAAGACAGGCCGTTCCTCGAAGGCGAAGATCGTGCTGCGAGAGCCACCTTTCCCCACACCAGCAATGGCCTACGAGGCGGCAGAAAGGGCGCAGTGATATATATCGATATACATAATATATCTATATATTGTGTACATAAATATATATATATATATATCTTTGGGGTGAATGTTTACATGGCATTTTTTGTGGTCATGTTGTAATAATTCATTATTATTTTATGGTAGTTTCTGGTGATTTATGGTGATTTATGGTTATGTACATGGTGATTTATGGTTCTGCATCTTATATGATTATTTATATGATGATTTATATGATCACGTAGATGATTATTGGTTTATGGTGATTTATATTATTATTGATATGTTTATGTTTAATCGTTATCTATTGCGTTTAATGGCTCTTTCTGGGCACGTATGATTCTTTACGGATATGTATATATGGTTATCTATTGCAATAATACATTGTGTACCATTATATATTACATTGCTGCATAGTGGAAACTATAATTGTGGTTCATGAACAATAGATCAGAAGCATGATCAAACATTGGAATTCAAGCAACAAAATGTTGAATGGATCCTCTGTTGGTTGACAATTAGAATCATTTTATGGTTATAGAATATGCTATGAATACAAAATTCTATAACCATATGATATGATATATCATACTATAGCTATTATGGTAAACAACTATAATTCTATACTATATAAACTATAGTATGATTGCTATAATCCCATCCATCCTATGTAGCATCCTTTTTTTTAACAAGGGATTAATAGCCAACATTCGCCAAGAAATAACAACATTAGATGTCTCGCGTGTCTTGGGACATGAGGTTTCTCTGTATATTTGGGGAAGGGGATTCTATAGTTCAATGAAGTCTATACTACCACATCACATGGGGGTTTCCATAAATGGGGAATTCCCAAGCTCGCTGGATGGTTTATTTCATGGAAAATCCCAATCTAAAATGGATGATCTGGTGGTACCCCTATTTTAGGAAACCCCCATTAATATTACCCACATTCAGCCATAGAAAACTTGGAAGTGCATCCCGGGATTCGTGGGATGCACATTTTAAGTTATGGTGACCGCAGGTGAACATGCGTGGCCATTGATATTGATATAATGAGATGTTATGTATCATATGTATATATATATATATTATATATATGCGATATTGAGCATCAATAATAGGATACAGTATCAACCATCAATGTATAATGGGAAATGTTGATTTTTGATGCATATAATAGCGTCAAATCAATGCATCTTTAAAAATCAACAATTTCTTAAGCGGTTAACACGCTTTGACTATCCTGAAATTGGGAATATAAAGCCCAGACCCTGATGGGCCTGATGGCGGTGTGGCTTCGGACATACCATCCCCCAAATCAACAGTTTGACCCTGAGAATAGCCACTCTTAGAGGAAAGTAGTATAAACTGGTTGGTGGTATACCTACCCCTCCGGAAAAATATGAGTCAGTTGGGATGATGAACTTCCCGAGATATGGAAAAATAAAATTCATGTTCCAAACCACCAACCATGCAGGCATATGTTCTGTCAGAATTTATCCTGATTTTCCTCGTCTCTATAGTTTTCTATATAATCCCTTTCTGACGTCATCATGTTGGTTGGAGGGATCGTTACCAACAAATGTGAGACGGAAGTTCACCATTTTCGTTGAGTGGTTTAGGCTTGCTGATGCAGCAACGCTATGGCTCACTAGAAAAGTATATATCCATTCAATTTAGATTATTTGCACATTACTGTAGTTGAAACTACATTTACAATTTACAAAGGATGTTTCAAATGCCATGTTTGATTACCAGAGGTTGTGTATATATGAGATATAATTATACATATGCGTATGTCTGAAAATAGAGTACACCAAAATGACTGGTTCATCACCATTCTATCTATTCAAAATTCTTATTTGCAGGTATAAATCTACCATGTTCAGACAAACCCGTACCCTCTGGTAAACTAACGTAACTATGGAAAATCACCATTTTTAATGGATAAATCCACTATAAATGGCAATTTTCAATAGCTATGTTAGTTTACCAAAGGGTATATCATATCATATTAGGCAAGGAAAAAAACAAACATATCTTCACCATACTATGGAAGAAATGCAGCACCACCTTTGATGTTGAAAGCCTATGAAAAATGGGAAAAAACATGATTCAAAGCTATCAACTTCAGGACTTCTCAGCCATCCACAACATCGTCCATTGGAAAATGAGCGCGCCGCGTGCAGAAAGGTGAGCCGCCCTTCCAGGACCAAGGGCCTCATTGGTAGGGCTGGAGCTTGTTGGCCTCTGCAACCTTTGAAATCCCATGGGAAATCTGCCATAAAGGGCTGGCCATGGCCACGTTGACCAAATGATGAAAAAAGTGATAAGCACATCAGTCTTGTCCAAGACGAAGCCGGACATTGCTGATTGATTCATGATTCAAACACATAGGATACTCATAGGTAATTTAATATAGCTATGGAAAATCATCATTTTTAATGGGAAAATCCACTATAAATGGTCATTTTCAATAGCTATGTTAAATTACCAGAGGGTACTCATAGGTAATCGTGTCTAGATTCTATGTATTCTCACAATTCCAAATGAAACCAACCAATACAACCCACAGGCTATAGAACCAACCACCAGGGAATTTTGGGAAATCGGTGTTTTTTAACAGGACATCGTTCACCAAAAAATGCGCCCCTACTCAGGAGAATTTCTGAAAATGAAACTACCATCTGGTAAACTAACATAGCTATCGAAAATCCCCTGTAAATGAGCCATTTTCCATAGCTATGTTAGTTTACTGGAGGGTACAATTTATAGTATCTGGCTTCACTACAATCATACACAATGCTAAGTGTGGATAAGTGTGGTACTTCCCATATTCTCTGATTTGGGCTTGGTGCCTTTGAAAAGTACTACGAATCATCCACTGACTGTGAAACGTGTTTACTTGATTTACACGTCATGAGTCATTACCCCCAAACCATGGTTGTTCATTTACAAACCCTAAATTGGGGATACTGCATTGACTATTCGAAATGTCCCCAAAAGATTGCCACATTCTAAATTTGAATCATTCACTAAGCTGAACATTTCCACTAAATAAGGCCATTTGAGCAGTGTTCAAAATCCCTCTATCATTCCATGAATAATCCTGGTTAAGAACGGGATTCCCAGGTATTTGGATTTTGAACTAATCCCCAGCTAATATTGGGTAGTACCCTCTGGTAATTTCTTACATAGCTATTGAAAATGGCCATTGAAATAGTGAGTTCTCCCATTAAAAATGGTGATTTTCCATAGTTACATTACTTTACCAGAGGGTAACCGGGGTAGTATGTCATCCCCCAACTCATCAACCCTGCCACCATCGCGTCCAGTGGCTGGACCCAGTCGATGGTCATGGCCACCTGCAGACGGCCAGAGTTCAAATTTAGAGAATCCTTGAGGTCGAAAACTCTACATGAATTCTATAATTACCCTCTGGTTATGACTAACATAGCCATGGTATAGATGACCCATAGAAATAGATGGTGTACCTATTACACATGGTGATTTTCCATGGCTATGTTAAATAACCAGATGGTAATTAAACCTGGTTATATGTTGTACATTAATGTAATATGAAACTGGGAGTACATTCAATATCATATATATATATGGTTATTAAGCTACATGAAACCTCAAGTGAAACTGCTTCTAATAGCCAATAAATGTATCATATAATATCATGAAGAGTTTATATACAGTTTCAAGCTCAATAATATACATATGGTTTATCACATAATTGAAACTGTATATAAACTGTACAATTATGTAATAGCCATATGAATAGCAAAATAGAAATAACAATGTATACTGTATAGCCATATACATGTACATTGTAGGTCATTAAATATATATATATACATATGGCCACATCAAAGGCAATATAAGATTACCCATAGGAGGAAATGCCCAACCCTAATACTGAATACTCCTGGAAAAACCACCCATAGGTTTTTGTATTTGGAGGGGGGGCCAGGTAGTATTTGGGAGAGGGATTAATTACTGTTTGGTTTTTCTAGGTTTCCCAATCTATGAGTTAGTTCATAATCCCCAATAACCAGGTCGTATAACTGCATATCATCACGAATCAAAAAAGGCATTTCTACATGCATGAACTGTAGTCCAACATAGCTATGGAAAATAACGATTGTTAATTCATAGGTAAGTCATCGAACTAAATGGGTCATGTTCATTTCATCCGTTTTCCATAGCAAACCATAAGGAACATGGCCCATGTTTATGTTTTAAATGGGTATTTTCCATAGCAAAGCGTTAAATTACCAGAGGGTATCATTATTCATCCCATTATGAATCCCATAGCTGTCAGTATTTCATATTAACCATCATTAACCATCATTAACCATCATTAACCATCATTAACCATCATTAACCATCATTAACCATCATTAACCATTATTAACCATCATTAACCATTATTAACCATCATTAACCATCGTTAACCATTATTAACCATCATTAACCATCATTAATCATCATTAACCATCATTAACCATCATTAACCATCATTAACCATCATTAACCATTCGATTAACCATGATTAACCATTATTAACCATCATTAACCATCATTAACCATCATTAACCATTATTAACCATAAGGTTCCCATCCTGAACATTATTAACCATCATTAACCATTATTAACCATTATTAACCATCATTAACCATCATTAACCATCATTAACCATCATTAACCATCATTAACCATCATTAACCATCATTAACCATTCGATTAACCATGATTAACCATTATTAACCATCATTAACCATCATTAACCATCATTAACCATTATTAACCATAAAGTTCCCATCCTGAACATTATTAACCATTCGATTAACCATTCGATTAACCATGATTAACCATTAAACCATTAAAATCCCAGAGGAGTCCAACCATGGCCGTTGCCCTGATCCAATCCGATCCGGCCTCAATGGCCTTGCGATTGGCCTCCACCGCGACGACGCGAAAGCCCTGGGACAAATAGTAGCGCCTCAGCCATGGGGATGTAGATGTTCATGCATATTCCCATACTGCAAGGATGACTGTATGTGTATATATATATATTATATAATATTATATGTATATATATATATATGTGTGTGAGACATAGATACATAACAACTGCTATCATTGGGATACATTAGATGTATATATATATATACATGATATAACCATTGATATTATGAGGATAGCCCTAGATATCATTAGATATTAGAAAAGTGGGATATGTAGTCTTGTGTAACCATCACTTTTTATATGGATACCTTATTGTGTAACCATGTGTTTGTTCCAATCTTGGTTATATCCCTATTGATTGGACATTGGTATAGTATCATATGGATGTAACCCATAGCCCGGCTACCCTGGAGCATGCAGGGACATACATATATATATATATGTATATATATATGTACATATATATATATATATATATGTACATATATATATATATGTACATATATATACATAATTATAGTTATATTTATATATATATGATATAAGCAACAAACACATACACGACCATGGGATAAATGTCCGGTATTCTTTTCGAAGACATCTTATGACAAAGCTTGGATACAATGTGTCAAAGATGGATTCTGACTCTGGTTGTTTCTATATTTTTCCCTAAGAATATTAGAGTTCGTCAGTTGGGACTTTGATCCCATTGAGATGGAACATCTCAAACAGTGTGGCCTCTTAATATATATATATATACATTATATATATATGTGTGTGTATGTTGTGTACATATATATATTATTATACATTATACATATAATCAAGACAAGACTACTTGACTAATTACTTCAGATTGGTCGCAACGTGTCATTCAAAATGACAAAACACAAGTCGCCACGCTGGGGCTTCATCATGCGGATTCAGAGTTCATTGTTGCTTATCCCATGATATCCATCTTTTGTTGGGCCTTGCCATATCATCAAACCAACAGCATGGTCTTCCCCGCAGTCGAGTGACGAATCGGCGCCCAGGCCCATGCCTCAGTCCACTGGATGAATGCTTTTTGTTTGTTGCAACACTTAAAATGGAAATTTGGGGATGGGTCAAAACCCTGGTACCTAGTGAACCCCAAAATAGCTGGTAAATGGATGTTCATCCCACTAAAAATGTATCTATAGGTATTGACCCATACCCATTTAAGCAACACAATTCAAAGTGATTTGACCAACAGAAATTGTGTTTTTTTTGCTGTGTGGTAGAATGCTAGAACACAATGGGGTATTCCATGGGAATTTCGAATGATGTATCGATGAGGATATAATGGCTAATGTCAACTCCGGAATTCAACAAACCGTGGTCCATGGTTCTATATGTTTTAATTCCGGGTACCTCCCCAAGTAGTTATAATCTGATTGCTGAACCATAGACCATACAATCAGGAGGGGTCACTCCATTTTTTTTGTGATCTGCTTGGGGGGTTCAACAGTTCAGCGTATCTTAAAAGCGTAGTCAATTCAGAGCAGAGTCCTGGAAATATTGGACGAAATGGTCCCAGCAAAAATGGGGTGGTCTACAACCAAAATGGATGTGTCTTCCCGAAAGCATCTCCTATCAGGAGTGGTACAGGGGCAGAAACTCTTCAACCATCTGTGACTCGCGGAAAGCCTGATGAAACGGGATCATCAATCCATGTCTTGTGATGGATTCAAGCAAAGCAAAAACATCCACTAGTCCTATTCAGCTAAGTCCCCATCGATCCCAATTCAATGGTGATAAAAACCTGCTTGTTTCCTCATTGACTTCTAAACTGTTGCTCATTGTAATCCGATTTGTGTTTCTTACATTCCCGCTGATTGTAGATTAGATCCCTCTGGATAAATCATAAGAATCCCATCATCTCCCCGTTGTGCCACCATGTGTGTTGGTGTATGGTGAAATCACCGTTTCTATTGAATTCAAATTTGGTTACCCTCTGGTAAACTAGCATAACTATGGAAAATCACCATTTTTGGTGGGTAAATCCACTATTTCAATGGCCATTTTCAATAGCTATGATTTTGGTGAAAAATCAGCCAGAGCCAAGGGGGCCGATGTCGATGACCAACGGCGCATCCTGCCGCGTTTCCGTTTTGGGATGTGGTGATAAACCACTAGTAACTATAGAAATATTACAGAAATACTACATATATATATAAATACTATAGATATATCCCCCTAATCAACCCTAGTTATTCTAGATATAAAATGATATAAACCAATTTACGAGGGATCGAATCTTGGAGCAAAACGATGCTGATTTGAGGATGATATATTGAAGGGCAAATTATAATAATTCACTAACCTGAATTAAGGCCATTTGGGGATGATTCCCCTTACTAACCATGAATTCCAGTGAGGTCGCAGTGAGGTCGTTATAATTTACCCATATATATATGTAAGAACAAGAATAATCATCGTAGTATGATGTGGGTGTCTGAAAAAAAAACGGATTGCCAAGTTAAAAAGGCAACCGAAAAAAACAGGAAGCTGGTGATCAACTGACATGATCAAGCCAAATTGGGATGGATCAAAGTCGCATTGGTAGGGAAGTGACTGGGTTCACCCACTTTATTTCACCAGACTTTTCAATTTGGTAGCTATTCCGTTCTACAAACTTTACCCAATTCAAACTTGATTATGAGCCAGTTGGTAGTTATAACTGTGTAGATATTAATATGTGTTCTTAACAAACCACCAAATGAATCAAACGCCTTTTTCAGGGGTTGTTGGTGGTTACTAAGCCGGATCCACCAACTCAAACATTATTGAAGTTCCACCTGGCTGGGTTTAAACTGTTTGAACTTTATGATATCACTCTGAATCTAAACCTTGTAACCCTTTATCACAACATATTGTACCCAACTGGGGTCATTACTTTTGAAAACCTAAGCATATGTTTGAGCTATATTAATCTATAAAAGTTATAAAGCATGCTAAGTAATTATATTCAATGCATCGGTTTAGGGTAAACATCTACAGGAAACCAGGGTCTTTTTCCGATGAAATCTGGTGGTTTCCTGTAAATGTTCCCTGAGAAAAAAACCATTGATACTGTGGATGGTTGCGAAAGTTAATAGGTTTATGCCACTATTTATAGGCTTTCAACCACCTATCAACTGGTGCAGGATTTCGCAACCACCCACGGTAGATTTTTATATTTCATAACTTTCCCCTGTCCTTGGATGGTTTCTCAACCCTATAAATAATGGGATAAACCACCTATCAACTGATGGGTATGTCCAAACAAAAATCATCGCTGCACTATCTACCAGCACTTCTTCGACACCTCCGTTGGCACCTCCAGTGCTTGAAGCGATGACGATGTGGACGTCTCACTGGCCTGGAGAATGTGTTGAGCCGGAGGCGACTTCAAAGATAGCCTCTGGTAATTTAACAGATTAACGGTTAATAATGGTTGATAATGGTTAATATTAAATACTAACATAGCTATGGGATTAATAATGGGATTAATCATGATACCCCTTTGGTAATTTGTTACAGTTTGCTATTGAAAATTGCTATACAAATAGTTGAATTATCCACAAAAAATGTTGATTTTCCATAGCTATGTTGGTTTATCAGAGGGTATACACACGATGGTTTTTAATTTTGAGTTGTTTTTAATGATCTTCAAGTTGAATAAGAAAAATATTGAAATTATAGAACAATGATGGGTTCTAAATACTTAGAAATGAATCATGACGCTGTTTGAATTCATTTCTCTCTCAGGCTCTTGGAATTTCTATGTGCCAATATGTACATTATATAGTATCTATAACCATATATACAGTGTATTATAATATATACCCTCTGGTAATTTGTAACATAGCTATTGAAAATGACCATAGAAATAGTGGATTTTCCCATAAAAAATGGTGGATCTTTCCATAGCTATGTAACAAATTACCAGAGGGTATAGATATTCTCTATGGTGCTGTTACATTGACTGAGACTTGGATCATGCTTCATGTTTGCCAATAACAAACGTGGAATATCTGGGAGAAAGTGATGCTATCTGCCGATATATCCGATACAGTGGCTTGAAATCGAGACCTGTTGCGAAGATGCTGACGCAAATGGCCATGTCCAGCAATGCCAACTATGGAAAATCCCCATTTTAATATTATGGGAAAACAACATTTTCCAGCTATGTTTGATATTTTGGGACAATAGATTAGCAATCCCATAATATCAAACAGCCCTATATATTGTCCCAAAATGTCCCAAAGAAGGTGATTTCATCCCCACTTGTATACCAAGATGGGATTGGCAAAGTCATCTTTCGAATGAAAACGCCTATAAACTATTGTGGACTAGTGTGGTTCCACTTTTCATACAGCGAATTGGATGATGCTCAACTCTAGAAATCCACTTCGACTGGCACGACTGGCCGGTGGTTGTTTGGCCTGCAAGTGTAGAACGGGATCAGGCAAATGATATGGCAAGCCCAAGATGTAGAAATTGTACGCCACCTGAGCCACTGCAGACTTCATGAAAGTCGAGACCCCCCCCAAAAAAAAAACATTATATATAGTTCTGACTTCGTAGCGCAATACTTCGCCAATCCCATCTTCCCATATATGTATGTACATATATATATAATATACAGTATATATATATATATATATGTATATATATATGTGTGTATATGGGTTGAAGGGAGAATTGCAGGAAACCCCCAAAAAAACTGGTAAAATCAGGGATTCCTTCAGATTTTCCCTATTGAAGCAATGCACTGACATCTGGATCAACATTTGGTGGTTCTCCAACGTGGCCAATCGAGACTAAGCACCTGAACAGCCTTAACATTGCTTGGATCTAGCGCCGCAGTGACATATACATAATATATATATAACTATAAGATGATGTGTATATATACACACGTATTCTTAGATGTACTATGCAATATTGTATATACATTGTATATATATATTGTTATAGTATGTGATAGTATATATTAAATAATAGTACGTTTTATATTTAATACTATATATTATACGCGTATATAGGTATGTTCATTCCTATCGGATGAAAATATAAGATTCAAAAACCAATCCTGCTCCTTTTACGTCTCGAGATGTAAACGCAGCGTACCAAGGTGCTGATCCCACCGGCATTTTTAGGCATTTGGAAAACTTGGATGTGCATCTCACGAATCGGATCCGTGGTGTACATATATATATATGGGATGAAATATGGCTTTTATATGGGTCATACTGTATAATCCATATATAAGCCATGTTTCATCCCATATATAATAAAGGATAATAAAGGATATTCCATCAATCTAACTGGGGACGGGGAACGCCCGTGCCCCGCCTGCGCAGTTGTAATGCCATAGCGAGCGAAGAACTTCGCCTGTAGCGTTTCCCATCCGTTTTGGGGTCCCCCTATTTTAGGACCCCTGCCCACTATTGGGTGATGATGACATGATGACATTCAATGGAAGCAAACAATGAACTGGATTGATAGTCTATGAATGTCTATGATAGGGGGAGACAAAAACTGGTTGCCGTTCACCGGCCTTCCGGTGCAGCTCCGAGCTCAAAGCTGAAAAAGGTCTCGCTGGTTTTCGGAAACTTTTGGAAACGACTAAAAAACTTCTGATTGGACAAACTCCAATCACGCCTACTCTTTGTGATTTTTTGTTCATGCCAAAATCCAAATCAGCCATGTCTTTGGCAAAATTTCAATAAATTTTACAGGAAACCCCCTCCATATGTCATGCGGAAACAATAGACATGGCGTTCCTCGCCTCGTCGTAGGCGCAGCTGTTGATCAAGGATAAGCCTCTGGAGCTGTGGCGAGTTGTGAACCCAGGAGATCCAATAGATATACCCGGCCTGGTAAACGTGTACATAACTATGGAAAGATCCACCACTTTTTAATGGGAAAACTCACTATTTCGACTGGGCCATGTTCAATAGCTTTTTGTTAGTTTACCAGAGGGTAGATTAATATTCCAATAAGAATAAATTGATCTATATAGATCTATATCTATCGGGTATAATCCGTTATAACATTCCAATAACATTGATATAGATCAAACAATCCAATAACACATTCTAGTTCCTATAGATTGAAATTGTTTGATCTATAGATTGATTTTCATGTATATTTAGTTGAGATTATCCTTGATCTATTGAATTGTGAATCATGGATCTAGATTACATATGTTCAATGAATCTACATCCAATGGATAGAGACGGAGGTATATATATATAACTATTTAATGATGATAGATGCTTATAATCATCCTGAAGATAGAATGTGGGATCTTTCGCAATTTCCATACATACATATACATATAAATATACAGCATTATGAATAGCAGACAAAAAAAATGGTTCATGTTCATGCCGTGCACAAATTAGGGTCGTCCCCCATCGGTAGTGAGGATTTCTGGGTATCGGTATCGGGTCGTCCCCGGTAATGAAGTTTTCGAAAACACCGCTCAAGGCCAAGGCAAAGCAAGACGAAATTAATATTACAATAATCGTGTATAATTTGCCGCTTACTCATATATATATATATAATGTTATAAGTTATATTCATGATTTACTCCAGGATAGATAATTCTAATTTCAATCCTCTTAGATCTATAGATTGAGATGCATAGATCGCTTATGGATATCCAAAAAGGGGTATCTCCCCAATGGTCCGACATTCGCTTGCGGGGAGGTGACCTTTTTCTGGGGATACCCTCAGGGCATGGTTTCAATGAAGAGAAAGAAACAAGTCCACGAAGTCACTAATAGGATCCAATATCATATAGTACTAATCGAGATAACTCCCTTTTTAGCTCTTTGCCTGGAGATACTCCCTTTCTAGCTCTTTACCTGGAGAGTATCATGGGATACATAACTATATAATAACTGAATATGATGGAAAATTGGCTATGCCAGCTGGAAATTTAACACTTTGCGATTGAAAATCACCATTTTTCATAGGAAAATCACCATTTTTCATAGGAAAATCACCATTTTTCATAGGAAAATCACCATTTTTCATAGGTCAATGATGGTCAATCTTCGAACCCATGGGTCAGCACCAGGGCATCCGTGTCGCATCTCCCAGGGATACCCAGGGCCGCCGCCGACATCGTAGAACTTCCAGGGCTGGACAGACTGCGCGGATTCAACGAGAGATTGACACGAGGAATTGGTGGTTTCTACCTGAAGGTAGCCCCAAGTTGTCTATGCCCAAGACTTGCATAATAAGTGTATATATATATATGAATATGATTATATATTATGTATATAATTATATAATTGTATATATAAATATGCAGCTTCTGGTAATTTAACAGGTTGCTATCGCTGCTATAGCTTCTAGCCCATTATGTTCCATGATGGGATCATCATCCTGGGAAGGGAAAGTGAGAATTGGAGATCCTAATCCTAATCTTGATGTTTCATCATGATTAGGATAATCTTGGTAATATTCAGGATAATCTTGGTAATTGGAGATTCGTATCTTTATTGGCCATATATGGCCATATAAGATCATTGTTATGGGCCATTAATCAACAAATTGTGGGCCCAATTAGGATCTTGATTGGGAAGATAATGATCCCAATTACCCTCTGGTAATTTGTTACATAGCTATTGAAAATGGCCATTGAAATAGTTGATCTACCCACTAAAAATGGTGATTTTCTACAGCTATGTAAACGTTTACCAGAGGGTAATATCTTCCTATTTTTATTGGCCATATAATTAGGCCCCATCTCCCATCCGTGGACAAATCCATATCGTTCTTCTTGGATAGTTTTGTCTCATTGCGTATGGTTATGTCTCATTGTTAAAACTATCCTCCGGTGATCAAACATTTAATGGTAAGAACATGTAAAAACAACGAAGTAAAATGAACTAAAAGGCTGGTTTGTCCAGCCATGTAAAACATGACACCATCATAGGGTAGATCCCAATGATACTTCCATCGTACCCCATTTGTTGCCCTTACAACACGTTAAAACTCCCCACATCACCCGTTCATCTGATCGCTCAAACGCCCCCAATGTCCTGACTTCGAGTCGTAGAGAAGAGAGCCAGCAGGAAACCCGCCAGGCACGTCCTAACGAGGGATCGGAAGGCAACCCCCCGTCTGCCAGTCTGCCAACGTTGGACCTTTCAGGAGAGATGGGCCACGCTGGGTCGCAAGGTGGCATGTGGTAACCGGTCCCCAAGTCTCCTCGTGGAATACTGTGATCTAATTTATATGCCAGCAAGGGCATATTTGACCGAAAGCATTTAGATAGTTTTAGATGTTGTCCACACATGAAACTGCTGTGAAAGAGTGCGCGGGCACAATCAGCAACAATGGACTGCGCAGCTGTATTTGGGTCTGTGCCCCCGCTGTCCGTTGGAGCGGCCAGTGGTTGGAGGACCACAGGACCACGCTACCATGGCTTCGGCAAAAGATAGGGACAGCTTTGGATAACATCTTCACAGGCAACGAAGAATCAATCTGGTGCAACGAACAATCAGCTGGCACTACCCTCTGGTAATTTGTAACATAGCTATTGAAAATGGTGATTTATAGTGGATTTTCCCATTAAAAATGGTGATTTTCCATAGTTATGTTAGTTTACCAGAGGGTAAGTCCTAAAGTCACAAGGGATGGGGGATGTTTCCTCTGTGTGTAGACCGGGTAGACCGATGAAAAACCATCAATTTCTGGGCAACTATGACCTGGACACCGAGGGGCCCCAGAGGGCTCTGGGCGCCCGTGCTCTTTCCAAATGTCATGTAGGTCCATTTCCTGCGCAAAAGACAAACAAAGGCGACTTTACAATACACCCGTACCATAAATCATGGAAATCCTACACCTATCTGAGCAGTTTTCAAAACCCTCGGATGGATGGTGATAAGCCCCACTAAAGGGTGGTATAATCCTAATCATCAACCAATCAACACTGCTCATCTGAAAATAGATCTCGCAATTCAACATAGAGAAATCAGGCAGAACAACCACGTTCAATCAAACAAAGGGCTTAGAAGTCCAGCCATATCAAGCCCATATGCAACCCATGGTGCTTTTTCACATTTATCTGTATATATCCCAGTGATAAAAAAAAATATACATGGAGCATCTGGGGGAAGCATCTTAACAACGGGATGATCCGTAGGGATCCATGATGGGATGATTTCTTTAACAAAACTTCCAATTAGATCATGCAAAACATCATGGTTTATATCCATGAATATCCCATGGAAAAATGGAATCTTCCATTGGATCATGCTGCAGTTGTCATCTGGTTGGTGGTAAAAACAAAATAACATCTTGAAAAATATGAGTGAAAGTCAATGGGAAGGATGACATCCCATATATATATATTGTGGAAAGTCATAAAAGCCATGTTCCAAAGCACCAACCAGTCATGATATTATAATTGTTGTCAGATCAGTTGGAATAATATCCCATATAATGATGATGGTAATATTCCATTATAGATGATGATAATATTCCATATAATATCCCATTATAGATGATAATGGCATGATCTTTATCCCCCGGCAGATCAGTTGGTTACTGGTCCTGGCCCAGGACCGGAATCTCAGGCCGTTCTGTGTAGAGAAAGTCCTGGCCGAGGAGAAACTAGCCATCCAGTTGGTTTCACCAGGACTTGAAATGTTCCCAGCCGCCACAATGGCTCCTTCAAAACATCCCTGCTCTTCAGTACGAGCCTGGGCAAGTCGACTTATCATTTGTCAGTTGGATGGAAGCCATCAATCAATGTGGATTTCAGGATCTTAAAATGGAGGTACTGTACCATATCAGATCATATTTTGTGGGGATATTCCCTTACATAGGCCTTATATAGGCCTTATATATGGTAGGTACCTCCAATTTAGGTTCCTGAAATGGCCATTGAAGCAACCAGTTTTTATCTTTACCCCAAGATACGATAAGAAAGAGTCAGCCCAAAGGGCTGCTGATGATCATGTCAGCTATAGGATGTTATCGGATGATGACCCAGTCCCATTTTTCGCAAGCCTTCCCGCACTTGGGCTCACGCTCTTGGTTGTTGCAAAGCCAGCATTCCGTCTGCAACGCTGCGTGTGTCAGACAGAACAAGTGCCAAGAGCCAAACATATCAGGTTTAGTGCTTTCAACCCACCCCCAAGAACAACTGATTCCTGACTGGTACTGCATAGGAAAGGGGAAAACAAAGGCTTGGAGTCGACAATGAAACTAGATCTACACAATTTACATCTTCCATCTGAAAGCCCGCGGCATCAACATGTAATCCTTTTTTCAGCATGGCTCTTCCGTGCGCCTTCTTTCGCCATTCCTGGCTGTGGCTATCGACGAGGTGGAAGTGGATCAAGAATAGTTGAGTGATTGGTAGTTTCAACGCAAAAGGTTGTATCAATTCCCATCATTAATATTGGCACATATATATATATCCATATTGTATCAGCATCAGTATACATTGGTGATTATATAAATTTGGAAAAATCATCCAAATTTATATGCTCAAAGTGAACACATCCTTGGAGCTACTAAGCAGTCATTGATCCAATAGCTATATTCATCAATCCCCCATGGGTATTATGATGGCTGAGTTTCCTCAGAATCAGTTTCCTCACTATCCAGATTTGAATTTTGACCTGGAAATAAATAGAAATCTGTAGATGCAGCTACGATTTCCAATATACTATATGACATATATAACATCTTCAATATATTGGACATTTCATAGAACTGGAAATCTTCATAGTATGGAAATATACTAAAATCATAATGCAGAATCCCTGTGAAGTTCCAGATTCCAAGATATTCCAAGTGCACATTCGCAGAGGGCTAGACCCACAAAAAGCGAGCTTGGAAAATGAGACCCTCTACAGTAATTAGCCTAACCTGACATGGAGAATTGCAATGTGTGATAGGTAAATTGTCTAATAGATGGGCCGATTGTCCGTTGCCATTTCTGGTGAACATATGTGGCATGGTCATCCGTCCCACGCTGGAAATCCAAACATCATGGGTGTATGTATATTTGTTTTTAAATACATCATCACATATTCATACACATGTATGTATATATGTATGTATGTATATATATATATATGTATTGATACATCTATCTTATGAATGGGTTGATGACTTTCCGCCAATATGGGCAATTTTTTAAACCATAGTAATCACGCCCCATATCCCACCTGATGCTGGTTAGTGCATGCAGCCCTAAGGATCTCTTTCGGATGCGCCGAGCAACCGTCATATTGGCAACATGTGCATGCCATAAGTTCTAATATATATATATACATGGTCTTCCCCAAGAAGACTAAAATAGTGCATCGCTACTAATTTGCTGATGATCTACGTGTCTATCTTTTTTGGGGTTACTTTAATAGACATAATATGTATGTGCATATATTATATATATAGTATCATATTATATCATGTCTATACTATGTAAGTATCATGTACATATCATACATATTTATACAAATTTATACATATTCTGTCATATACACATATATATATATACATAGTGTATTATAGTGTAATCCTATTCCCCTACAGTAATATTAAACACCACTTCCTCACAAGTTGACAGTTTGATCACCCCTCCATCCCGGTGCGGTGCCTCGAAAAACGATGGGAACGGCTCCACGCCGCAGGCTTCGGAGTGAAAATACCTGCGCCATCGACAAATCCTGTGACTGGGAGAATGGTTTTCCCCAAGTTCTCCAGGTTTACTAATAATGTAATAAGAATCGATTAATAGTGGTATACTCTCTGGTAATCAAACATGGCTGGCTGGAACATACCCCATACATGGATATATGATATAAATGGAAGTTTATAGCCCCGAAAATCAACGAACTAAAATTGGTTCCTCGTTTTTTCTGGGTGTCAGATATCCCATGATATCATTGTTTTGGTGTTGAAAGATTGGTGAGTCTTGCAACAGGTGATGCCATGTGATGTCCATATACAAAAAGTAGAAAACTCAACTTACCAATTTAGTAACCTCAACTTACCAATTTAGTAAACTCAACTTACCAATTTAGTAGAATTTTACGTGTCTATCTTTTTCCAGGTTGCAGGGGGAACGAAATCCGTCCCAGCTGAAACTCCCATAGTTGGTCAACCATCGGGACGAATTGCTGGATAACATGTGTACGCTCTTAAAGCACGATCTAAACATCGCTTGATCGATATTGAAATCCCAATTTCACCCAATTTCCATAGTGAATTCTCTATGTCTTCGTGTTCGCACCTGCACCCTCCACCACTTTCTTCTAGGTCCTGGCACACGGAAACAATATATGTCAAGGAAGAAGGAAACTCCAGGGGAATAAAACTTATTAGTCCCTTCCCCCTAATATTAAAGACCCCCTTAGAAACCATGGTTTAGTAGGGAAATTCCACATAATTGGGACCATTTATGGGGTGTTTAATATTAGGGTGATGGGATTGACTAGCTACTAAGTTCTTACCAAGATCTTACTAAGTTACTAAGTGGTTAATAACCCATAGGTAGAAAGTTCTCCACTTGATTGGTAACATCCTAGTTAGTGATAGTATGTTGAAAAATGGGGCATGAAATAGTTCAGTGCGATAGCTTTTTCCAGTGCAAAGTGCATGATATGTTTCAATGGGAAATTTGGATATATTTAGGATGATATACATACATTTATATATATATGTAAGAGTATAACTATATTACTGTAAATAAATATACATACCAGATGGTGCATTTCACATAGCGATGGAAAATCCGCCCCCTCTTTTGGGCATCGCAAAATCCATGGAAAAATCCATCGAAGCCGCCTCGGAGGCAGCTGCACAGCCTCGGTTTGGAACAGGGCGTCCCCTGTTAGGGGAAACGGCTGTCCGAAAAAGGGGTGGATGTCAGCTTGAAAAAATAGATATGAATAGATAATGATAGCCTGAGTATTCTGAATATCCATATTTATGATCATTTATGGGTTTCCCTTGTCTATACATAGTTATCCAGGCGAAGAATGTTGGAGGAGAAATGCATAGAAATGCAAATGCAAATGAATCGAACGTTGATGTTTGGATCGGGTTTTCCCAATATTCCAGATAGTTCAAGTACATTCCAAGACATACAAATTATATCACTGTCTCCTGAGTCATGTTGAATCGTGTCATATCATAGGCATCCATCTCAAAGGGCCGAGTGGCTCAGGAGTCAAACTTGGGTGCCACTACCTCCTATTTTTCATTGTTGTGAGAATTGCAGGTCTGGGATATACTTGGAAACACACCCATCTATCCAAAAACGTGTCCGCTATATCAGCCAATTCTATTGCCAGTATATCCTCACTATTCCTGCCTCTATGGTTGGTGTTGTACCCTCTTTTTATAAATCCGCCATATTTCAGGCTACCAAAAGCACGGTTTTTCAGCAAGTGTAAAAAGAAACAGCTCATGTTCCAGGCTAAAGTTTCAGGAACGTAGCTCTACGTAAATGTCTGAACATAGGTCTAGCTGGTTGCTGTCATGGATTTTTCGATGTCCAAGTCTTGTCACGTCTTGCCACCATGCTGCCCAGCAGAAGCACATGGCCCCATGCGTGCATTGCGCCGATGGCTCGCCATGGGGTACAGCAAAGATCTTTGGCTTCAGTGGGTGAGCTGGTTTGCTATGGTTGGTTGCTATAATTGAGATCCAACATATTTTCCAACTCGATATTCCAACTATGGGTCAAGTGACTTGAGATCACCATTCCAGTGGGCAAAGTAGTGTTGCGTAGGAACGGATGTCTATCATCACAAAAAACCAGAGAAATATAGTGTAGCCTCCAGTAAACATAGTTATGGTGCAAATGGCCCATTTACTTTGATGATTCACCTCTTTAAAATCATGATTTTCTATAGCAAAGTGTTAGATGACCAGACAGTCACAGGCCAAAATTCGAGGCGTTCTGATGCATCAAAATGCCGAGTGATGCTGCTGTTGATTGAGTTGGAGTTCCTGGAAAGAAACAATGTTCGAACTGGTTAACGTTCTAAACCCAATCAGAAACCTCTGTTGGGGATGGTTGATTCGTACGGTGACAACACTGTATGATATATTCCTCCGTTGACAGCAGAACGTTAATCCACGAAGTTCCAAACCATGTGCCACATGGCCGAGTATCAAGTTTGCCAGTAAGCCCAACTACACTTGAATCCAGCCCACGCTGAATACAACCTACTTATATAGATGTGTTTCCCATTTAGCAAGCTCTTGATAAATTACATATATATATATATATATTATATACATGTATAGCACTGGGATTTATCCAATTCTGGGCAGTCGCATCATACCAACCGGAATACATGGGCATGCATGCCAGTTTGTAATAACCACGTATGTGCATATATATATATGATAACACATGTAGTACATGTACGTGTATACTGTATATATGCAACATCCATATATTTAAGTGATAATATCGTTTTAGCAGGTTTCATGCAACAGCCAACATCCGATGCACACTCCAGTACATACTTAATCAGCGCAAATTTTGATGGAATATCATATATATTTTACATATACACCAAATGTTGTCGCATTTTACTGGATTTGAACGGAACTGGGATGCACTAAGGCGCACCTCCCAATGCCAATAGGCCACCCACCGTGAGGTTGGGATGTGCTGCACCTGGAGTAAACACGGGTGATGTAGTGGGTGGGTCAGTAGAATTTCTGGACCATGGTGATAATATGTATATATATATATTGTTTATAATATACAATGTATCTGTCTAAATAAACAATATGGTGATATGGAATAATCTTAATTTAAAAAACATTCAAATTAAACATCCAGACCATATATATATATATAGATGATGTTCTTTCATAAAACCCAAATATAGTATAATATAGATTGTGTTGTTCCATCCATAAGTTCCACGGTATAAATTCCCAGATTTACCCTGATTTGGTCGATTGATTTTTATTACCAAACGGGGCCACCAGTGACCCCGGTGCACCTGGGGGAGCCATCGTTCAAAGTTGGCGGTTTTTGGTCAACGACAATGAATGACGTGCTCTAACTAATGCTGAATGGTTTGAATGATGTTTGAAACATTTTGAATGTTGATCATTGGTGTAGTATGGTGTAGTGGTACCTCTTGAATTCTCTGCAGCGTGCATGAAGCAGAAATCGAAGCTCTGCAAGTCGAAACAGTGTGCGGCAAGCGACATTTGGTGACATGTTCAGCGCAGGTTGCTGGAAACGAGGAACAAATGCGGAATCATACGGGGCTTGCCAAATGCGAAATAAGTTGTTCATATGGAAAATGTGGGAAAGCGTTATAAACCATTGGATTTACCTAAGGGTACCCTGCTTTCACATCACACAAACCAATATTCAAATATCATCACCCTATTGACTACACAATTGAGTTTTGAAGTTTGTAAAAAAAAAGTAAAAAACATGAATGATTCCAGACATATTAAATATGTACAATTTGGGGGCACCCCATCTGGCATCTTAGAATCTAGGCAACCGATCATCGCAAATATGAACAGGAAATGCTGCCGGCATGGACGGTTCTGACGTAGAAACGGGCGGGACAGACATGTCAAAGCAACAAAATTATAAAAGCACAACCCGCCAAGTTAATATAGACCCTGCCAACTCAAATCTCAGGGCCAGTTCTTAAGGCGCAATCCTCAAGGCACAATGGCCAGTCTTAAGGCGCAAGGGCCAGTCTTAAGGCGCAATGGCCAGTCTCAAGGCGCATGGGCCAGTCTTAAGGCGCAAAGGCCAGTCTTAAGGCGCAAGGGCCAGTCTCAAGGCGCAAGGGCCAGTCTTAAGGCGCAAGGGCCAGTCTAAAGGCGCAAGGGCCAGTCTAAAGGCGCAAGGGCCAGTCTTAAGGCACGAGGGCAAGTCTTAAGGCACGAGGGCCAGTCTTAAGGCACGAGGGCCAGTCTGAAGGCACGAGGGCCAATCTTAAGGCACGAGGGCCAGTCTTAAGGCACGAGGGCCAGTCTTAAGGCACGAGGGCCAGTGTTGAGGCGAAAAGGGCAGTCTTAGGGCCAATCTTCATGGGCCAGTCTTAAGGCACGAGGCCAGTCTTAAGGCACGAGGGCCAGTCTTAAGGCACGAGGGCCAGTCTTAAGGCACGAGGGCCAGTCTGAAGGCACGAGGGCCAATCTTAAGGCACGAGGGCCAGTCTTAAGGCACGAGGGCCAGTCTTAAGGCACGAGGGCCAGTCTTAAGGCACGAGGGCCAGTCTTAAGGCACGAGGGCCAGTCTTAAGGCACGAGGGCCAATCTTAAGGCACGAGGGCCAGTCTTAAGGCACGAGGGCCAGTCTTAAGGCACGAGGGCCAGTCTTAAGGCACGAGGGCCAGTCTTAAGGCACGAGGGCCAGTCTTGAGGCCGTCTTAAGGCACGAGGGCCAGTCTTAAGGCACGAGGGCCAGTCTTAAGGCACGAGGGCCAGTGTTGAGGCGAAAAGGGCCAGTCTTAAGGCGCAAGGGCCAGTCTTAAGGCACGAGGGCCAGTGTTGAGGCGAAAAGGGCCAGTCTTAAGGCGCAAGGGCCAGTCTTAAGGCACGAGGGCCAGTGTTGAGGCGAAAAGGGCCAGTCTTAAGGCGCAAGGGCCAGTCTTAAGGCACGAGGGCCAGTGTTGAGGCGAAAAGGGCCAGTCTTAAGGCGCAAGGGCCAGTTTTCTAGCATCTCGGCAATCCCAACCGGTTCATCGTGTCACATGTGGGTACAACAGCACAAGCAATGGGTGGAAACAACCCATCACTAGGGCTGGTCAGGCCAGGATGAAAACGACGAAGATCCAAAACCAATCAGCATTTAAGATTAAACCCGCGGGTGGCCATAACATACTACTAGAACTAAACATCTTTAAAACAAAGATGTAATGTGTTCTATTTATCTCAGTTATTTGCCTATTCTTGCGGATTTCCACGTGCAGCACAGGCTAGAATGATGACTACTTATGACTTTGCTTGTTCACTTTTTTAGTGCTGATTGGTCTGATACCGTTCCCTTCTGTTCACATCAAAACAGCTGGTAATTTGATATTCATAATTTTGGATGATGTGCGAAACGAACTCATATTATGGTGATAATGATCATGATCATCATGATCATCATGGTCATAATGATCATGATCATATACAAACGAACTCATACTTCACATCTAAGACCATCAGAATTGATTTATGTCATGTTCTTTGATGAACCCATGAACATTTCAAAGTGTCTGAAATGTGATTTCAGATACTCTTGATGGTTTAGCCATGTGTAGCCAGTATTGACAATCACCTGCAAAGCTTTATAATTTGAACTTTTACAGACTTTGAACTTTGATAGAAACCGGAAGCCAATTACATGGAGCTCTGAAAAGACTCATAGCTGGAGATTGGCTTTTGGTAGTCTGATGGGGTAGGGACACTGCTTCCCAACATGGATCAGAACATTGCTGGCCACATGATCATTTGAACATCTTTGAACATGGGACCCCAAGACTACACACATGTTTGACCAGTCATTCTGTGAGAGAACTCTGACCCAAGCAAGCCAACAAAAAATACAAAATATTCCCTATAGATTCCCCAAGTAGTGGATTTCCCATGGGGAAAATAACAAATCACCTCAAACAAAGCCAAGGTGTTGCCGTGTCGACGACCATTTTCCATCATTTTCCGCCGTTCAACGTCCAGTCCTAATGGATTTCCGACGTTCAGCAGCTGCGCAGCAAAGCACCAGGTGGAAGAACGGCCGATTTGACGCTCGAAACGCTTGTGACTATGAAGCTATGATCCCACCTTAGGATGTTGTATCAAATAAGACCAGCTGTCAGCAGCTATGCAAAAACAACAAAAAAAACGAGTACCCAATTTTTTCAGCAGATTGTTAGTATGGAACTAACTTTGTCGTTCAACTTCACTTTGCACCAAGCTACGAGACGACATGGCGCAGGATGATGAAAGATTTGATCCCAGGCAGCCTTGAAAGACCTGGGGGACCACAGATTGGAAGGTCCTAAGTGTTAGATATTGTTACTGGTTGGTGGTATGCCTACCCCTCTGAAAAATATGAGTTCGTCAGTTGGGGTTACTATTCCCCATATATGAACCCAAGGACTTGACCCAAGGCCCCATCTGTTTTCAAAGAATCAGGGCATATTTACAGTGGCTGGTTGATATCCTATAGATACGAATCAAAAAATAATGGACATGTGAGAATGTTAAAGCAATAAACCACCCAGGATTGATGCTTTATATATACCATCCATTTATGGAAAAAAACATGGGGGATGGTGTATCCCATTGCTTTACTAACATTACTTGTTTTATATAGTTATATATGTTCCCATGGAAATATCCCATGAAACCCCAGACGTGGTGCAGCGCTACGTCCCGGGGGGGACCTGTTTCACAGTGTCCTTCAGGGAGACGCTGAGATGCGTGTCAGGATGTCTCCCAAAGAACGGTAGCCTTTGGTAAACCAAGCGTCTATAGATGGGCCATAAAGGTGCGTTGATTTAAGATTTACCTCAGCAGATTTCAACAGGATGATTTTACATAGCTATGTTAGTCCAGAGGGTAAACCCTCCTACAAATTGGATCCCAAAGTGGAAATGAACAGATCCATTACTCAAGTCGAGCAGAGCCCAGGAGGCCCCGTGCTTCGAAAAGCAGTTCTGATCCACTTCGAAACTGATTTTGAATTTCTGGAATTTCATGGTCTGCCATGACTTTTTCCTATTAGATTAGGTATCCCCATTTTTAGAGAAAAAAAACAGATGGTTGAAACTTGAGAAAGATATAGAAAGCACACTGATGGGATAATTTCGAAGTGTGCCTTTCTTCCTTCTCGGTCTTCTCACATCCCGACACGGAGGCACTAACTGCAGATCTTTCGTAGCGTGGCACCCGGTTTTATCGTTTTATCCAACGGAGTCCGACCATCCGAATTTTTGGAGGTCCAAAAAAATTGGACCTACTTTGATGGGCCATGGACGTTACTTATATAACCAGTTAGGAAATGGATCATAGCTGGGCTGGGATATAGTGGTTTAATGTGGTTTGTAACATTTTGTAACTCAGTAACTAAGCAGTTAGCTAATCACGAGCGGCTCATCTAAGGATCAATCCCAATGTCAATGCTTTGACTTCCTGCTCTTGTTGTAATCCTCATTTGTCTTGGAGATCATTATCGCTGTTGGTGAAAGAGAAAATCTTCACCTGGAAACCATATTTTTTCACAAATAGCTGGTTAGTTCTTCTCTATTTTTCCGAAAAAAACCAATCCGATGATAAACCAATCCGATTTTTCCATATTTTTCCCCAATAGCTGGTGAGTTGTCTGTTTTTCAAGCAATGTCATAAACCAGCCATATGGATTGATGGTTATCACCCATTGTCAGCATGGCATCTCGGGTCTCACGTCAAAGCACCGATCCCCTTCAGGGCGCTTCGGGGCATCAATTGCTTCTTAACACGCATCACCAATATTCATAAATATTTTAAGTGTATATGCATATATATAATTATATATATATTATACATGTATATATATATATATGTATAATATATATATATATTACGACATTATATTATATACACATCTTAGCCATGAACATCGAAGTCACTCCTTCTCCGTGAGGCCTGAGAGGTCCTGGTTTTCAGATTTGGGTGTCTTTTTTCGTCAGATGTTGGTCGTCAGATTTCGATGGATTCACATCTACCCGGCCTGCTAAACTAACAAAAAGCTACTGAAAATGGCCATTGAAATAGTGAGTTTTCCCATTAAAGATAGTGATTTTCCATAGTTATGTAAACGTTTACCAGAGGGTATCCATTTGAATATACGCTAGTAACCTGGTTGGTGGTTTGGTTTCAACCCCTCTGAAAAATGATGGAGTTAAAGTCAGTTGGGTTTCGGATGACATCCCATTTTTGGAAATGGAAAATAACATTCATGTTTGAAACCACCAACCAGTAAGTGCACATCATGGATTTATCTAACTGCAGAAAAAAAAAAGATGTGAATCACATCCATCCGTGGAAACCTCGGGGGCTGTGACAATGCAAAAATAGGGCCCTGTTATGAGGATGGGATTCATGATGAGGGCATTCTTCTTACAGGTACTATTCCCATTATCCAATTATTATATCATCTACATCTAAGTGAATCCTGATCCCAGTATATCCCATTAAATGACAAATGTAGCCATTTAAACCATGGTTAAGCCACCATCTGACTTAGGTATATACCCTGGGGTAAACTAACAGAGGATAATGGCCCATTAAGTTCGATGATGTGCATATTCAAAATGGTGATATTCCATTGCGATGTTACTTCACTGTAATTACCATCTGGTTATTTAACATAGCCATGGAAAATCACCATTTTTAATAGGTAAACCATCTATAAATGGGTCATTTTCCATGGCTATGTTAAATAACCAGAGGGTAACATGGCAAACAGAACGATAAACCATCCCCCAAAAAAATGTGTTTGGCATTGGGTATGTCGGTATGTCGCCTTGTAATGGGCTGAAGTCATGGTTGAATTGTATGGGATGGTTTATGGCATTGGGTTTACCAGGGTTTACCGCATATGGTCCAAATCATGTGTAATAAAAGGGATTTAACCAGCAACAATGTTAGGATTGATGGGAAGTAATGTTAATATTTGATATACTCTCTGGGAAATTTCATGGGATTGAATGGGAATTCATGGTGATTTAATGGAATATCCACCATTTTTATCCATTTTTCCTAGTTCACCCACCATTTCTCCGAGTTTTTCGAAGCACTTTCTGAACTTCGTAAGATTCCACGCAGCCACCCAGTCCGGCGTCGCCATGATGGTGTTCCGCCGCAGCATCCGTGCCGCCGTGGCTTGTGCGTCCTGGAATCAGTAAAAATTGCTGGAAAATTAATGAAAATAATGATCAACATCAACTGTTGACTAAATTCGGAAGTTGTTTTTTCGAAAATCTGAAAAAACATATATATATACATTAGGATGTTACTCTAAGACGTTTTCTTTATCCATTACTGTTCACGTAATTTTCCATTACTGCTCCCTTAACTGTTCCCTTGACTTTCCATTACTGCTCCCTTAACTTTCCATTACTGCTCCCTTAACTTTCCATTACTGTTCCCTTAACTTTCCATTACTGTTCCCTTAATTTTCCATTACTGCTCCCTTAGCTGTTCCCTTAACTGTCCATTACTGCTCCCTTAACTTTCCATTACTGCTCCCTTAACTTTCCATTGCTGTTCCCTTAATTTTCCATTACTGCTCCCTTAACTGTTCCCTTAACTTTCCATTACTGCTCCCTTAACTTTCCATTACTGCTCCCTTAACTTTCCATTGCTGTTCCCTTAATTTTCCATTACTGTTCCCTTAACTTGGGGCCCCTGGGGGCCAATTTGGAGGCCAATTTGGAGGCCAATTTGGAGGCCAATTTGGGGATTCGAAATCATGGATTTTTGGCGAATTTTGGACCCCCAAACGGACCCCAAAACCTCCATTACTGCTCCTGAACTGGGGGAGTTAAGGGAGCAGCGAGTTAAGGAAGCAGTAATGGTTTTTACAACCTAATTCGCATTACTGCTCCCTTAACTTTTTCCCTTAACTGGGGGGAGTTAAGGGAGCAGTAATGGGGCCCCTGGGGGCCAATTTGGAGGCCAATTTGGGGACTCGAAATCATTTCACCAAATTCGGCATAGCATTTTGGCTTTGGTAGCTTACGGTCCCAGACTTTGCCCTTGACTTGATGGAGAAAGTTAAGGGAGCAGTAATGCAGAAAATGGAGAAAGTTAAGGGAGCAGTAATGCAGAAAATGGAGAAAGTTAAGGGAGCAGTAATGCAGAAAATGGAGAAAGTTAAGGGAGCAGTAATGCAGAAAATGGAGAAAGTTAAGGGAGCAGCAATGCAGAAAATGGAGAAAGTTAAGGGAGCAGCAATGCAGAAAATGGAGAAAGTTAAGGGAGCAGTAATGCAGAAAATGGAGAAAGTTAAGGGAGCAGTAATGCAGAAAATGGGAGGCAGACATAGGCTCTAAAGAGACCCCTCAAAAACGTGCTAGAGCGACATGCTAATATATACAGTATATATATAACGGAATTTATAACTTGAGTTGCTGTTAAACTCATGCTTGCGCCCATTGAAACAACAATCTCTTGCAGAATTCCTCGCCCATATGCATCTCAATGCTGGCGCGGTGGAGGGTTGCTAGCTCCTCCTGGGAACGGGGCGGTCAGGTCATTGGGTACCAGGTCGCTGGAGAAAAAAAATGGATAGTTTCAATGGATAATTCATGATTTACATGATATATTCATTCATAATATGTCTATGCATATTGCATATATTATATATATATAACTATATAATCATAATAAATGACCAAACCTGTGGTTCTTCGGAGCCTGAAATTTCCAAATCTGGCAGTACAGAGATCCAGTGATTTCGTGAGATCTCTGAAAAAATGACATGCAAAATTGGTGAGGAAGCCGGGAAGCACATGCGGCTCGTGTTTAAAATACCCTCTGGTTATTTAACATAGCCATGGGAAATGACCCATTTATAGATGGTTTACCTGTTAAAAATGGTGATTTTCCATGGCTATGTTAAATAACCAGATGGTATATGTAGGTGTTTGGAAAAACCATGATCATTGGTGTTATATCATGGAGTTATATCCCCAAAAATATGATCATGGTGTTATATCCCAAAAATTCTTGGAGTGCCCATGCTCTTTGGGTCATATAAATCTCCATCATAGCTGGATCTCAAAATCCTGGGGTGAACCATCGAAAACAAATCTCCAATCATCAAGACCCTGGGTCTTATCAAATTGTTTTTTGTTGCCACATTTTACGGAAACCAAAAATATCCAAAAATGATACCCTCTGGTAAATTTAGATAACTATTGAAAATGGCCAGTCGAAATAATGGATTTACCCATTAATAGCATGGTGGATCTTTCCATCGTTTTTTGTATGTTTACCAGAGGGTATCTGATATCATCATCATTTTTTGGACACAATGGTTATCACCAGCAACCACCTTCTTGGAAACGGCGGCCTCGGTCACTGCGAAGCTCTTCCGTTGCGCACGCATCTCCTTCCCAAGCCTCAGGTGTCCCCAGAGGGCTGAATCTGGATTGAAAAACGACCTCACAAAGCGACCCCTGGAATGATAATGAGTATATAAGGGGAATTACCCTCTGGTAAACATACAAAAAACTATGGAAAGATCCAACATTTTCAATGGGTAAATCAAATATAAATGGCCATTTTCAATAGCTATGTTAATTTACCAGAGGGTATCCCAAAATAGTTTTCGTTCAGGTTTGTGAATTTATGATAATTTACCCAGATGAATGGGGATGGTATCTGCATATTTGGGTCACCGTGCTAAAATACCTAGCCACTTGTATTTGTATGACTATCATTGAGTGTTCCCTCTGGTAATAAAACGTGGCTGGCTGGGCAATCCCATCAAAAGGGAGGTAAATATCCCATTGATATCCCATGATTTTCCCATAAATATCCTATAAATATCCCATAATTCTCATTAAAACCCATATAATCCCATATATATATAATTATATATATAATTATATATATAATCTATCCCATATAGTATATGCCATATAAATCCCACATAAATGCCCGTAAAGAGAGATGGCCCAAATACCTTCGCCTGCACTGCGGGACACGCTGCACGCGCTGGCGCCGGGGGGCTGTTTGTACACGAACTGATGCACCTTGATGGCAAAGGCTGTCATCTCTTCCACGTTCAGCCCCTCGAAGGCAACGTCTGATGAGGGGGTTGGATATTTCATGGGATATGACATGGGGGCTCCCCGTCAAGATAGAGAGTTTATGATTTTGTTTTAAGGAATTAACTAAGCAACAATAAATACACACATATACATATATACATTATTATATAAAATTATATATACAAATACAGACATAGGGTTTGGATATGTCTGAAAATCGGGTGTACCCTCCAGCTATGGCCATGAAGTAATGAGGAGTTCCTGAAGCTGGAGACGAATCTCAAGTTGGGTCTTTCCAAAATGGGGATGGCCCAAGTTCTGGTGGCCCCCAGGTTCTGGTTGAATGGTCAAGAGATGATAGAGTAGACATTGGCTTTTGACCTCATTTTCAGGCAAACCCACAAGAATATACAAGAATCCCATAGAAAATCCACTAAAACCGCAAATTCATCGCCCGTCGAATTCCTTTTTTGGCGTGAAACTTTGGGAAGGGTCCTCAACTTTGCGTGTTATCACTCTGTCATGTGGCGAACCCAATGCCTAGTAGAGTCGGAAGTGGTAAACAGCATAGGGGTTACTACAGGGTTCCCAACATCCCTATTTTTTGGGGTAGAGATCAAGACGCAAAATGACCAGTCTTGTGACTATTAGTGACTATCATTGACCAAGAATGGGTTGGAGAAACCCTGTGCTGGGGTCTAAAACTAGGCTCCCCACGATTCCATTGGTTCCCTTAGCACTTTCCAGATGAATATGGCCAGAACTGGAGGGCAAAAACCATGGTATACCCTACTTTCAGACACATCCAAACCATACATAAACTCTCTATGTTTAGTTATATCCCATAAAAAAACATCCAGAGTCGAACTCCCCATCAAATGATGGCTCAAAATTTCAAAAATCTCCCATGAGCTCCATAGCAAATTCCGCACCTTGTCATCTGTGTCATCATGATAACCATCGTTCTCAGTTTTCACCTGCTGAATCCACGTGGAGGTGGCTCTAAACCATTGAAAACAGCAGAACGTCCACAAGTTGGATCAAGTTTAAATCTGAAAAAAACTGGCGACAAAAAATGAAACTTGATGAATGTCACTATGAAGTCACTCTCGCAACTTAGACACCACCACCAGATTTGCAAAGTGGGTGTATGATGGGTTGAATTCGTTCCAGTTTCCGTTATTTCCATTATTTCGGGGCATTCTTGGACTTTGGTTCCACACCCAGAAACTCCAGTGAAACCCCAAAAAATGGCACGTCAATCCCTTACCTGTAACAATAAATCTCGTGAACAACCTGCCCAGTTTCCCTGCTGAGAAATTCGGATTCAATTTGGGGTCCCATATAAAGAATGCCTATAGGCCACCATATAATGGCCTATCATTTTAAGTATCACATTATGCATGATTATATACATATATGTGTGTATGTGTGTATGTATGTATGTATGTATGTATGTATGTATGTATGTATGTATGTATGTATGTATGTATGTATGTATGTATGTATGTATGTATGTATGTATGTATGTATGTATGTATGTATGTATGTATGTATGTATGTATGTATGTATGTATGTATGTGATTCTATATATGATTCTATATATGATTCTATATATGATTCTATATGTGTCTGTCTGTCTGTCTGTCGGTCGGTCGGTCTGTCTGTCTTATGACATATGGTTTAACCCCCCGGCTTGTATCATGTCATAAGGTTATCCTGTAATGAACCCATTGACGATTGTCCGTGTGCCCAGAGCTTTAGTACCAAAAGGTCTGCTAAGAACCCAGCAACAACCACTGGAGACCAAGCTAGGCTGGGGTTAACTGCTAGCCCCGCCATAATTAAATTTCATGAATGATATCACCATGACATTTTTGGTTGACTACCCTCCAGTAAACCAACATAACTATGGAAACTCCACCCATTGTTAATAGGTAAATTATGAAACTAAATGGGTCATTTTCCAAGGCAAACTGTTAGTCATTACCAGAGGGTAACCCCTTGGATGACATCTTGGACCCCTTGGATAATTTAGATTAGCTGTATGTATGTATGTATGTATGTATGTATGTGTATGTATGTGTATGTATGTGTATGTATGTGTATGTATGTGTATGTATGTGTATGTATGTGTATGTATGTGTATGTATGTGTATGTATGTGTATGTATGTGAATGTATGTGTATGTATGTGTATGTATGTGTATGTATGTGTATGTATGTGTATGTATGTGTATGTTTGTGTATGTATGTGTATGTATGTGTATGTATGTGTATGTATGTGTATGTATGTGTATGTATGTGTATGTATGTGTATGTATGTGTATGTATGTGTATGTATGTATATGTATGTATATGTATGTATATGTATGTACATGTATGTATATGTATGTATATGTATGTATATGTATGTATATGTATGTATATGTATGTATATGTATGTACATGTATGTACATGTATGTATATGTATGTATATGTATGTATATGTATGTATATGTATGTGTATGTATGTGTATGTATGTGTATGTATGTGTATGTATGTGTATGTATGTGTATGTATGTGTATGTATGTGTATGTGTGTGTATGTATGTGTATGTATGTGTATGTATGTGTATGTATGTGTATGTATGTGTATGTATGTATGTATGTATGTATATGTATGTATATGTATGTATGTATGTATATGTATGTATATGTATGTATATGTATGTATATGTATGTATATGTATGTATGTATGTATGTATGTATGTATGTATGTATGTATGTATGTGTGTATGTATGTGTGTATGTGTGTATGTGTGTGTGTATCTGTTTGTGTATCTGTGTGTGTATCTGTGTGTGTATCTTTGTGTGTATCTGTGTGTGTATCTGCGTGTGTATCTGTGTGTATCTGTGTGTGTATCTGTGTGTGTATCTGTGTGTGTGTATCTGTGTGTGTATGTGTGTATGTGTATGTGTATGTATATATGTAAATGGAATTATATATAATAACATGCATATTTATTATAATAGCATAAAGTCCCATGATATTCCCATTTGGTGAAATTTCCCCGCTGTAACATCCCATTGGTTACACTGGTCCACAAGAAAATCCACGTTTCCGCCTGGTCATAGAGACTCTGAAAGGGCGCGTTGGGAATCTTCGGTGGCGGTTGCTTGTGCAGCCAAAAGAACTCCTGACGGCGGCGCAAAACCATGGGAATGAGGATCAGATAACAAACAATGGAAAATGGAACATTCAAAAAACATTGTTGATGTTGGTTGGTTTTCATAGATGGGTTTTCCTGGGGATAAGCCAAGAATTATGATGATAGTATATGTGTATTGATATATATATATACACATGATATGTATTGATATGTACATATATATATATATGTGTATTGATATCTCTATATATATATGTGTGTGTATTGGTATATATATATATGCGTGTATTGACATACATATATATATATATACATATGTGTATTGATGTATATATAATATATATTGATATTGATATGTATATATTATATACGTATCCCATCATATACACCCGTGATGAATTATGATTTCGCCCGTGACCCACGCCTGGAAACCACCCCAACATCCTGCCCCATAACTCCTCCAGGAACTTTTTGGCTTCTCCGGAGGCCCAATCGATTCGACCTGGCACCAGTGCATGGTCGTTTTCCAGGAAGGGGCCCCCAAAATGATGTGAAAATCTTGGGACTTAACGAAATATGAGGGAAGATGGAGTTTCAACCAATGAAAATTATGGGATTTGAAATCATAATCATATTTTTGGATGGGTTGAAACCTACAATTGTCCATAGTGGGGATGAACATCCGAATAAACCACTTACAGTAGGGGGAGAACAGCAGGGCACCAGGCTGAACTGACCGCCACAGGAGAGTGATATCGGATAATGAGTGAAGCCCGCATGAAAGTTAACAGACTGGTGATCGAGGGTTTGTTAAGCCAGGTTTGACTTATTCTAGATAGACTTATATAATATATTACAATATATATATATATATACATTATATCATTATATTTCATGATATATCATCATAGCATCCAAAAATCAAAGGTCAGCTTCAGGAGTGAAATGTCCAGGGATCATACAACAGCAATCTCGAAAAAGATTTGCCGACGAAAAGTGAGCCATCAATTACCCCTCTGAAAAATATGAAAGTCAGTTGGGATTATTATTCCATATACTATGGAAAATAAATGTTCCAAACCAGTTTCACTATGGGCTATGATCATCGCCAATAACCCAGTATAACTCCCTATAACAACCAAGTAACCAGTCTGAGTTCCCAGTTGCACCCCCTCGCCTGTCCTATCCTTGTCGTGTTTCGGAAAGAGCTTGCGGGTGACCCTGGCCTTATTGTCACCCCTGGAGACCATTGGAAAAGGGCTGGATGTACCTTGTGGAGGTTTGGGAAGCCTCTAATGAACGCAAGGATTCGAACTTTTCGGATTGATATGATCAAATGGATTCAAATGGTAACAAACAGAAAAGAACAACAATCGAAGTTATTGGGATGTGGGTCTCCTGATGTCTCCTGTGGTTATACAAGGAGCAATGAGCTAATGCCTCCATCAATCACTGGACATCGTGCGAAGGCCGCGTCGATTTGAACCCCCCAAACACGTCGTCTTTGATGGGCCATGGAGTTAGTTAACCAGTCAATAAATCTGGGTAAATCATAATATTTCACTAACCTGAAATAAGGCTATGTTGGGGATGATTCCCCTTACTAACCATTATTCCCCGTGAGGGAGAACAGTGAGGTCGTTATAATTTACCCAGATAAATGGAATATAATTGGGATGCAATGGTTTTGATCCAGCTACTGACCTTTTTTTGTTAATCCCATGGCTCATCTAAATACCCCAGGGCTTTTCCACGCAAGTCTTCGAGTTCAAGTCTTCAAATTCAAATCTGCCAGGCTCTTCTCAGTCTTCAAGAATCTTAGATATCGTTGGGTTTGCAAGTATAAGATCAGGTTTGTTACGCTATTTATGGGAGAAAGCCAAAAATTTGGACCAAAGTGAGCATGATGTTAAATATCCGCTTAAAGATGCTTGCATATAAAATGCATGACCATAGTCTACCCTCCTGTAAACGAACATAGATGCGGGTTGAACCCACCATGTCTACGTTTTCCGAATGGAAAACCAGATGTTTTTCCACCTCAGGAGCAGATTACCCAAGGGTTGGAGGTTTCCATAAATGTAGCTACCCCTATGGAAATGGATGGTGTTTTTCATGGACAAAAATCCTCTGGAAATCCTTTGGTCCAATGGATGAGAAATATGGGGGTCCCCCGGGTCCCGTAGCCGAAACCGTCATGGCCGGGCTTCCACATGCTCTGGATCCCACAAGTCTTCTTCGCTGTAGCTCTCGAGCTCAGACCTGTGCTCCAAGGGAATGATCTACAAATGCTGAGTGAAAACCACATCGAACTGGTAGTTTACAGGAGGTATATAAATAATGTTGGGCTTCGGTTTGGGCTTTTCATTCGTTATGACAAACATGAAAAAACGATAGTTCTGTTCATGGATGGGGTTAGGCACAAGAAACTGCGAACCCCATATGTTTCAATATTCGAGTGCTTCCCACAATCAATCCGTTTTCTGCAATATTGTCTTTCATAATTCCCAAATTGGCCAGAATTCATCAAAATTGGCTACGATTTATGTCACTCACCACATTATCAGGATTTCAAGGGGAGGCCGGGAGGCCAACAAATAAGGTCCCAAAAACAAAGAGGTACACACCCTAAACAAAAAACAATGATTCATGATAAATGTTACAAAGCAATACACAGCATAGACTTGAAGGAAGCCCTGCAAAAAAATGGCCAACAAATTTCTCATCTTGGGCCCCACCTGGCGCGATGCAGCGCGGGCCGTGAGGTCTCGTTGTACATGTCATAGTACTCGGAGGTTTGCCTGGTTAAAAGGCAGAGCCTCCAGGACTTACAATGACTTAAAGCATCAAATATGGGGTTAACAGAACAGGAAGTTTATAGGAATTTAATTGGGCATTTTGGAAGTAAAAAAACATTAAGAATTGGGGTTTAAGAACAATAGGGGTTTTGTGAAAATATTATATATATATATTTTAAGGGAAAACGTGGGGAATTGGGACCTTCGCTTCAAACATTCGCGGATTGTGGACGGCCTGATTCTGACATAGCTAGATTTCATCCAGTTTCTAAGTGGCTGACCCCGAAACAGTGCACCAGCACTCAAACAGCCTTGATTCTTTTAAAAGTTGACATTCGTTGAATCCCAATGTTTCACCATGTTTTCCCCCAATGTTTCACCATGTTTCTCCCCGGATGGCTCCAAACCTCCCATTTGTTTCAGAGCAAAAACATCCGAGGCACGACATCATCGAGGTTCGCGAGGTTCGCGAGGTCATCGCCGACATGGCCCCGTCGTCGTCTCGGAGACTCCAATGCTGTCAAGGGTGACAAAAAACATGGGTGTTTAAGGGAAAATCCACAGGAAACCATACTTTTTCCCATTGAAAATATCAAAATCATGGGGTTTTCCTGTAAATTTGTCCCTTAAACCCATCGATTTAAGATGATCTCCTTATGGCGTCTGGTTTTAGTATGTCACCACATAAAAGTCATGGGTTGTTACTTGTTACCATTCTTTTGGAGTAGCCAGCAAAATTTGGCAGTGTAATTCACCACAATTGGGGAGATGTAATCAACATGATGTGCATTGTATCCATAATAACTGGAATAACAACACTGATGGGGGCAGATTTTGTACATATGTATATGTATATACATAGGTAATTATATATATACATATGTATAGACAGAATCAGAAGCAAACATGAAGGTTTAAACAAGATTAAGATGTGGCTATGAAACCTTCGGTGCCAGGCCCTTGAGCAGGCAACATCTTCGTGGGGAAAGCCCATGGGATAACCGTAGTGGCAAAGCCTCAACGGTATATCTTTCCACGGGGATCACCCTCTTAGTACATCACTGGTTTTCGTAACCATGGTTAGTTCAGCCTTTTTCTATATGGATAAGCCATTGCTGTTAGGGGACTTACGATTACCAGGTTAAGTGATTTAAGTGACTATAATGGGGTAAAACCAATGATAAACCATCCCATTAAAATCCATTAAACCTAACCATGACTGGAGGTCATGTTTTATATATCCCAAAATCCCAGGGGAATACCCAACCTCAGCTACGTTCTGGGACTCAAACGTGGCTGGAAAATCCAGCCAAACTAAATGGAGGGGGTTCTAGCTGGGAAATTCATATCTGGTTGGTGGTTTCAACCCCTCTGAAAAATATGAAATTCAGTTGGGATGATGACATTCCCAACTGAATGGAAAATCATAAAATTCCATGGTTCCAGTCACCACCAACCAGTGATGGATTTTCCAGGCGGCCATGGGATATTCTGGGTATCTCCCATGGCTGCTGTCGAAGTGCCATCCTCAGAGCTGGACATCGGGGTATAGGACACGTCCTCGTCGTGCTGTCCAAAGTCCACGGATTTGAAATGCGCACGCTGACTGCGCGACGAAAAACCAATGCCGTGGGATTATGTGGATGTGGGGATAATTTCAAAGGGAAATCATCTATATCAAGGGATATTTCATGGGAGAATGGTGATGGGATATACTGGGGTATCATGGAATATAATGGGATTCAATGGGCTTTAATGGGATTTAACTAGCAAATATGTGAATATCGTGGTGATGTAAAAAGATTTAATGGGATTTGACTCTGACTAGCAAGTATGGGAATATAGTGGGAATACAATGGGATATAATCTGGAATACAATGATCTAACAATAGGCTATTTACCCTAATGTACCCTCCAGTAATTTAACAGCTTGCATGGTATAGATGGTCCATCAATAGTTGAGTCAAGAATAGTGATGTTCCATTGCTAAGTCTGAAGTTCAATTACCAAATGGTAGATGTCATTTTGAGCCATTTACACTAATGTAAAAAAAACAAACAAAAATAGAAAGAGGGCCACCTACAAGTTGTTTAGGAGGATTTTAACGTTCTAACTTTTAAGGGTTACTATAAGTCTAACGTTCAGCATTGATCAAATTGAAGTACTAGTGGTAATTTACACTTGGTGATCAATTTCTGGCTGGAAAAGAGAGGTGCCAACGTCGATAGGTCTATGTATCATACGTCAAGTCCCATCATCTGTAAAGGTTTAGCGTGTATCTGTGATAGTCCAATATCATTTGATTTAGGATGGCCCTGAGGTTCAAACTGGAAGCCAAACATCGTCACTTCTAGGAGTCATTTTTCATCATTTCAGGTAGCTTATAGATTCCATACACGATTTGGGACTACCCTCTGGTAATTTGTTACATAGCTATTGAACATGGCCATTTGTGTTGATTTTCCCATTAAAAATTGTGATTTTCCATTGCTATGTTAGTTTACCGGGGGGTATCGTTTGCAATACAGCTGATATGTTGATAGCAGCGCTGAAGATTCTCAACCGCCATAGCCCCAAATGATTTTCCATGTCCCGCCAGGAAATACCCAGTTGAATGGGAAAACCCTCGGGTTTTTTTGTGAGAAAATGCCACCAAATTGGAATTTTAAAAAAGTTGGATTTCAAGTTTGAAACGAAAATCACATCCAGAAAACTGATGAACAACTGTGGGGCTCACAAACCTTTATAGCTTATTAATCCTTTCCCCCTGTTACTAAACCCCCAAATACTAAAAACTAGGGTCCATCTCCCAGTTTGGAAAATTTCCGGTTGGCCAATGTGACTTTTAATTGATCCCTTTTAGAAAACAATTTAAAAATAAAGCTACCATTTGTGGGTTTCGCCCCCTAATGATAAAAACTAGTTAACCCCGGCGTGTTTATTATTAGGGTCCTTGATCCCAACCCCTGAATCCAAGCTGCCTGGCTGCTCTAGCTGAGCAATTTTTAGCTGACATGAGTCTGTCTTGCTGCCTGAGAGAGTGAGAGCCACCCCTCTGCCTTGCTGTCTGCAAGGTCTTTCTGAGCTGGCTGGAGTCCTCCATTGCTTTTTGGGATCAAGCAAACAGCCAGGCAGCTAGCCAGTCAGCCTCCGCGTCAGACACACAATCAAGACAGAGCTATGCAGGCAGCCCAGCCAGCAGCAGTTGTCGAGGCTCTGTTTGTCTGGCTAGCTGCCTGGCCGTTTGCTTGATCCCAAAAAGCAATGGAGGCTTCCTGTCTGTGGACCTGACCCGCTGGATGCTGGATAATTACTGATTCTAACTATCTGCCTCATGAAACCCTACTGTCAACACATGATTACTATATATACACGTATAATTGATTACATAAATATATATACATACGTACATACATACATACATATATATATATATCTCTTCATATAATGAATAGCATGAATTCGACTTTGGTTCCCTAAAAATAAATACCCCCCTAATAATAAAAACTACCTGAGGTGATGCCCACCCCACCTTCGCGTCTCGGACACGGCATGCTCCACCGCACCGGGGATCGACCTCAAAGTGCCAAGAAAAACACCATGTTTTGGGATAGATCAGAGTTTGGATTGATGGGACATAATTGACATAATGGTTCAAAATTTGTAAATCCTGGTTAAATTGGTTAACTCTCGATGAATAATGGGAATAGTATAGAATAATGGACAAATTGGGATACCCTTTGGTTATTTAACATAGTTATGATGATTTACCTATTATCCTATCTATAATGGTGATGTTCCATGGCTAGGTTGAATAGGCAGAGGGTAGATCAGACTTATGACCGGACCAATTTTTCGTGGATGTTCACGGTAGATCTACTGTTGACGAATCATCAATGATTAAGTAGTCGTGGATCGACACGTATCATATGTGCAAACATCGGGCAAAATGAGGATATGAACAATTACCAGTCAAAAAACGGTGGATAAGGAAATCGAACAATAGTCATGGGTATTGTATGGGAATGTCATCATCTCCGCGATTTCAACACCTGGAATCATCCCTTCCCCCTAATATTAAACACCCCCGAAACGAAACCATGGGTTTAGTAGAAAAAAATCCACATAATTGGGATTACCCTCTGGTAAACATACAGAAAACTATGGAAAATCACCATGTTTAATAGGAAAAATCCACTATAAATCACCATGTTCAATGGGTAAATCCACTATAAATCACCATGTTCAATGGGTGAATCCACTATAAATCACCATGTTTAATGGGAAATTTCACTATTTCTATGGTCATTTTCAATAGCAAACTGTAACAAATTGCTAGAGGGGGATGGGATCAAAAATCATGGAACTTGAGCGCCAAAGCACGACTCGGAGCCCCCAGGCGCCTGGGCGTCAGGTAGTTATCCAATTCATTTATGTCATATACATATATATATATATATATCATATATATATATATACATATAATTATATCACATATAATTATATCACATATAATTATATCACATATAATTATATCACATATATACATATATATATATATCATATTTATATATATATATATATCATATCATATATATACATATATCATATAAACATATCATATAATATATATATATATATGTATATGTATGATTGTATATGCTTGGAAGACATGATGGAATAAAGTTGAAAATCCCAAGCTCTGTGTGATCCACTCCGATCACAGCCCCCCTCACATGGAACCCCAACAAATCCAGTCGACAACGGCACCTCACACCAAACTAGTGCCCTAGGTATGTCAGGTATGTTAGTTTATAAATAGGCCAACATGTGTTGTAGATATTTCATGATATATCACGCATATGATAGTGATATTATTCCTATATTATCATATTGGTGATATATCAATATGTAATTATCAATATGTCTGGATATGTGTTTATCATTCACCTAGCTGAAATGTTCGGCAATGTGGAAATCATTTCCAGTGACTTCCACAGTGAGGTCACTAAAATCTATCCAGATAATCCCCATATCTCATTAAGCCTCACTAGACCACGGTGATGTGTATATGATTAAATCATATTTGTATATATTTCTTGGTTAAATCAACATTCATGCAGTGTAGTTGGATGGGTTGTAGACAAACTTGAAACTGGCAGTCCACATTCTGAGATTCATCCCCCGAGCCTGTTGGGTCGCATAGGTATGGACCCATCACTAAAAGAAACACTCTGCGGGTTGCGATTTGGAAATGTGTAACCAAAAGAAACAAAATGTTGCTGCAAGTCTGAGTTCACCAGTGGCAATGTGAGTCAATCCATCTCAATCCTGAACTCATCATGTCTTGGGCCTCAAAAATAAGTGATTGAGATTCAAAATGATTAGTTCAGGATTTCAATTGTTTAAAGTCAATCTTGCAGATGTGGGCCTCAAAAACACCACGCCCAAAAATGTCTGCCCCATTTTCAGACCATCTCTTGGGTGTATACCCCGTTATACCCACTATATACCTATTTCTGAATGGGGTATATCTCCTCAATAGCCAGTTTATTGTGGTTTACTAGTCTGGTTGGTGGTTTCAACCCCTCTGTAAAATATTAGTCAATGGGAAGGATTATCCCATATATTATGGAAAATAAAAAATGTTTGAAACCACCAACCAGTAATGTTTAATAGAGAAAAATGATAATCCGGTGAATTTCAGGGTGCCATTTCTTTCAACCCAGATCTTCCGAGAGTTGGGGATGCGGCAATGCAACATGTCGCAACTCATCGTTCAACGGAAATGGCAGGGTCTGATGCCATTTCCGACGCTTCGACCGTCAGCGAGAAAGGGATTTCTCGATGGCTAGCCCCACTCGTCAGTTTCCAGGATGCGACATTGCATTCTGGATGGCTCTCAAGAATAATTCTGCAATTGTGGGGCAACCGAACATTGTTCAACATGAACGCCCCCATCTGACAAGCTTTCATTGGCCTCCTGAACAGTCCAAAGTCCAAGTCGTGGTCTATTGGGGGCATTGGTCATGGTGTTGGTTGCTACAGTATCGTCCTAAATTGCAAATATGAGTTTAATGGGATTTGCAACGCTGGCCCTGAACATCACAGATCTGCAAACTGATCAAATCTTGAGTTTTGCCTATTTATTGCGAAGACATGGCTGCACCCCAGCAGGCAGGGTCTAGTGACATACCTTCTTACTCCATTTATATCAATTTATGTCCATTTATCGTCATTTGTGTAGCTGTTTCTATCCAAGAGAATTCACATTCATGCCCATTTTTTCGTCACATCATCCATTGCTAAACCAAAAATCCAACGTTTTGAAGAAACAAGAACAACATCCATTGACACTGACACTCAAATCATCCAACGTCAGGAAACTTCCAAATATATGGATTTTCCATTCAAATCCCATCATTTTTCATATTAAATCGCTCATGAAATCACCATCGATTCTCATGAAATCCCGCTAAATCACAATTTAACATTCTAAATATATGTCATATCAACATATAATCACTCTTATAATATATATATATGTATATATACACATCATTATAATCCCATTAAATCACCATTAATCCAAGGGACAGTGTTGAAGAAGACACTCTTCTTCTTCGTCCGCGCGCTACGGACGCCCTTCTCAGGCTTCTCAGGCTCAGCAAAGTCGGTTTGTACCGCCACATCCACGTCCTGGAAAAATGGCGATGGGCCATGGAGTTAGCTGGGCCCAGTTTGTAAATGGAATTTATGTAATTATATATATATATATGTGTAATTATAATATAATTCTATATATATATATATGGGGATTTCCCAAAATAGGGGTACCCCCAAATCATCCACTTTCATAAATCCAAAAAAAGGCCACCCAGCTATTGGGGTGCCCCCATTTTGGTAAACCCCCATATATGTAGTTAGTGTAATTGGGTGATATAATTGGTTTATAATCCAGTTTCTAACGCGCTTTGTTTCGCTTCTGGGGGATGCCAGCCATGGCGATGACCATCGGTCAATCCTTCAAACTCTGAGAGCTACAGCTACTGCGATTTTCTCAGCAAACATCATGCCAAGGGTAAGAAGAAAATGAAGAAAAATCATGAAAAAATGGATAAGAACAATAGATACGATACTAAAAACCATGTCAATACTGATAATCAATAAAATAGACAGTTGGGCTGAAAACACCTGGGTCCGGTCGCAGGACTTATCGCTCTGCCCCGCAAAAAACCGTTTTATTGCCTGAATTGTTCGCCTTCCCAGAACCGGTAAAGCTTTCGGGTATAGCAATCATCGAACAGATAGACAAGTAGAATCCTTCTACCCTCTGGTAAACTAACATATATATAGCTATTGAAAATGGCCATAGAAATAGTGGATTTTCCCATTAAAAATGGTGGATCTTTCCATAGTTATGTTAGTTTACCAGAGGGTATCAAGATTAATTATATGCTGTACTATCTTTTTGCGGTTTACTGCGTTAACTTTATGGAGAATACCCAAGAATGATCATGTTCTTGCGACGCAGATGCAAATTCATGACGTGCGTCGCCTTAAGCTTCGCTTTCCTCAACTGGACTTGCTGGAACTCCTGCCGGGCACTGGAAAATCCTCCAAGGAGGTCTGAGACCATGGGAAAATCATCGAACAAAATTGGAGATTTCCGATGTTTGATTTCCGAGGGTATCTGGTTGGTGGTTTCAACCCCTCTGAAAAATGTTAAAGTCAGTTGGGATTATTATTCCCAATATATGGAAAAATAAAAGCCATGTTCCAAACCACCAAACAGGTATAGTTTGAAAAAGGGCTGAAAATTCCATCATGTGGCACGCCCAAGAATTCTAAACTACCCCCAACTCAGAAATGGGGTGTTTTTAACATGTCTCAACCACAAGAATCGGAGATGAAGATTGCAGACAGCCTGGGATTCCAAAGCACAGGACGGTTCAGTTTTCTGGTGTTGTTTCGCCCTTGTTTTTGTAACCCGCAGTCATGCTGGTGAGTTCCTATGTCTCATGTGGTCCAATCATACCCCAGTCTTCGGCCAGCTCGCCATTTCATTGTACATCCCAGCAGGAATGACTTCTATTCAATAATGACCTACAAAAAGCAAGGCCAATTACACACTTGCCAACCTTAGACACCCTGCAAAAATCATGTTTCTTAGCTGCTTGGGACAGTAACAGTAGCAATCCAGTTGCTTTCCCCAGAACTGTTGGTTATGTCCCTATGAAATATCCCCGAATATGAAATTCCCCATGAATATATCCCCACACTTGTTACCCCCTGGTACTTTAACATAGCTATTGAAAATCCCCTATGAATTATAGGTGCATCGATCTAAATCAGCCACATGTTGAATTACCAGAGGGTGACCATCATTGCTACATATTATATCCCAGTATATCCCATTTTATCACAACGGTATTCCCATATGTGCTCGATAGTTAGATACCATTGGATCCCATTCAATGACATTAAATCATATTAAATTCCATTATATAAACCCAATGATATTCCCATTATATCGTGTTATATGGATGATGTACCTTTATGATATCCCCATAATATCCGTGTAATTAATCCTATTGTAGACCGTAACATAACATAACTATGGAAAATCATCATCTTTTCATGGCTAAATCAACGATTTCGATGTGCAATTTTAGCCAACCGTTAGTTTACCAGAGGGTATACCATATTGGCTGCTTAGTTCCAATCAATCCTAGATCGACGTAGCGATTCCGTAAACTCTAAGTAGCTCCAACTGGCTCCCCAGAATAGGGAATATACTGGGAGTATGAATACCCCTAGCTCCTTAGCTCCCTCCTAACCACTGGATTTTTCGGCTTTTCGACTTAGTCCCAGGCGAAACCTAGGTGTGAAAACTGTCAGATGTTTCGTACAGTTATCACAAATGTAAAATAATTTAAAAAACTATTCAGCAGAGGTGGAGAAGATGCGCACAGCATTTCGAATGAGCTTGGAACGCTCATTAAATGGAGTATCATAATTTTGTGGATGCTCAGGCGGCACAACCTTTGGAAAATTCATGACTCTGTCCATAGTTCTGATCACACCGGACTTCGTGCAAAAAAACTCGTGGACCATTTGCATAACTTGTTTGCCATGATTGAGAACAGGTCTGCTTGACAGCCCTTTTAAAGTCGAGGAGCAACCCACAAGGTTAACTGACCGTGATTTTTTTCGTACTTGCACAGGAAAAAATTTTATTGGAGAATGTTGCATCAGCCAACATAAACTCTTGGTCCACACTTGGGTTTGGGATCCCAATGTGACTGCTTGGCAATCTGCACGGACCTGCAAATCCTGAAGAACATAACACGGTGCCGTAAACCGGTCACGTTGAGCTTTTGTGAATATGTTGACTGGAGTACAAGTTCCTGTCGTAAGCACAAAATCAATGAACAATTCAAGAAAGGAAATATCGGCACCAGTCTCAATCTCATGCACATCCCATTGCAGCTTACGTGCCCAGTAAAGAATCCTCCATAGGTACACCGGCCCCCATGGATAAGCTTGATGCTGCAAAAAACTGAATTCAAACTGCAAGGTCTTTGTCTGCAAGGGTTCTTCAAGTCCTGGCTGATTGAAATCAACAACCACTTGTTTCTGTCTTTCCTTATGCATGGCAGTCTGTTTACGAAGGCATCGCTGACTGGCAGCTGCAACAAAGCTTAAAATTTCAACAGAATCCTGTCTCTGTTGCAAAGTTTGTTTGTGCATTTTTTCTAAGATTTGAAAGACTTTTTTGTTTTTGATTTGGATTTCATTCTTGGCTGTGGCGTCTGCTTTTGCATTTGCCCAGATTTTCCACTTTTCTGTGTCACTCATGGTGTCACACAACTGTGCATGTGCTTTCACCTTGGTGATTGTGATGTGTCGATCTTCTTTTTCATCAAGGTGCTTTTTCACGAGTCGCCAAATGTCACGGCATCCATGGAGATAGATATTTATAGTGTATATATATATATATATATTACATACCTATTACATCCTATTACTAAAACCTGGATTGGTAAAGTCTCCCGGGAGGCACGGGGTGGAATAGGAATTGTTGTTCTAATATGTTCTAATCAATTATTACTAATCCAATATGAATCCATGGAACAATCCAACATCAATCCTATATCCAATATGAATTCCATGAAAAAAATCCATCAATCCATTCTCAATCTATCATGATCAATCCATCATCAATTCGTTATGTACAAGTTTTATACCACTGCTACCCTCTGGTAATTTGTTACATAGCTATGGAAAATCACCATTTTTCATGGGAAAATCCACTATAAATGGCCATTTTCAATAGCTTTTTGTTAGTTTACCAGAGGGTAAACGTCCGGCCAAATCCTCCCATCGACGCCTGCAGCTCGTTCTCCAGCTCGGCGTTCCGAGTCTGCACATGTCGCAGCTGCACCTCAGGGGTGGTCTTCGAAGATCCCAATGGGGCTTTCCATCATGGGGGATCCCAATGGTTGGGTTTCATGGAAAATCCATTGGAAATCACAAAGTAAACTGGATGATCTGGGGATATTTCCATTTACTTTAGATGGATTATCCCCAGGTTTACGGAAAATCCCCAGGTTTTTGGAAACCGCCATTTTTCTGGCAGTTCTATCTTTTGGGAAAAAACCTGCAAAGAGATCTACGGAAAATCTCCGGAAACTATCCCCGCAATTCATGGCATTGTGGTAAAATTGGGGACGATACAAATCAAATCAACTGATGAACAGTATGAACAACAACTAGCTGCTAGTGTGAAAATCAACCCAGCAACGGAGCGGGATGGTTCGTATCGGTCAATACTTTGTGATAGTAAACTTATGGCAACTGGAGATGCTCACTTTTGGGAAATAAGACTGAGCCGGTTATCGGATGTTAGAGGTATAACCACCGCCCGAAAATCGTGTCAGTATTCAGTCCCAAAAAGAATACCAAGATTTATAATATTATATATATATATATCATATATATCATATATATCATATATATATATCATATATATATATCATATATATATATATCATATATATATATCATATATATATCATATATATATATATATATCATATATATATATATCATATATATATATGTATACTCATTTTATGCTGGAATAATCATCAGAAATAGCGATGACAAAAAAAACAAATCGTACCTAAAACCACCAGCCAGCAGCTGATATCAAGGTGGGAATCCGTCTTTGGGAATGGCATGACCTGGCTACTACCCCGGGGTAAGCTTTAAAAAAACATACGGAAATCCATGGTTGTTTCCGGTTCAATGGATTGGTTTAAGAGAAAATTTACAGGAACCCCAATATAAGCACAATATAACACATATAACAATATAGCCTTATATAGTTAAACTATTAAATATGATGAATAATAAACCACAAGCGCCGGTTTTCAGGCCAAGAAACCTCCACGTTTTCGCGGTCTGAAGCGCCGGCTTCCATCTTTCGCAGCTGGGTTCGTAGGCCGTCCTGACAACTCTCGAACAGCTGTCAGGTCCAGCATGATAATTCATCGGATATGTCATGGGGTTTCCCCATCAAAATAGGGAAATTTATGGATGGTTACATGGGATTTAGCCAACCAATAATCTATGATATGTATGGTTTGAATGTGTCTGAAAATGGAGTCTGCTGTACCTTCCTAAATGGCCACGTTTGACGAAAAATTGGGAAAAATGATGATTAAACATCAAAGTTGGGGATACCCTACTTTCAGACAAACCCAAGTTTAAAAAAATATCAGACACCAAAACTTGGAGTCACGCAATCTTCGCTGTCTTTCTTGGACATGTTGTTGGTACATGCTGAGGTTGCTGCTTGAAAGACATATCATATGGAGGTTTCCTGAAATTGGGGGTATCCCAAAATCATCCATTTTCAGACGATTTTTCATGTACAAACCATCCATTTTTGGATACCCCCACTTTAAGAAACCCAGGATGCCATTGGGTGCCTCAACCTTGTCTTTCTCAGAAGCACCGGCTTCCATCTCCCGCAATTGCGCCCGAAGGTCTTCCTCCACAAAATCAGCGGATTCCCATGCATTCCAAGTAGGCTGCGACAACCAGTCAAACCATAAGTGCAATACCGGGCCACTGGGCCACACATACAAAAACAAATCATATCCGAATCGCATCAAATCATAAAAGAGATTGTTTTACAAACCTTCCATCCTAAAATTTGCTGACGTCTTAAGTCTTGTTTGTCATGGGGATTCAGCCGACCCTTGGTCGGTGACCCTAAGCCAAGGCATAGCAAGGTTTTCATGGTCGGAAGCCCCGGTTTCCATCTTCCGAAGCTGGGCCCGTAGGTCTTCCTTCACAACGAGGCAATGAAAAACGCATTTTTTCTTGGCAGATGGTTTTCCTGGAAAAAATACGGATAAATAGTTGTTGTATTGATATTGATTTGCCTGAAAGTCGGTTATTCCTCAATCCATGTGACGATGATCATCATCATCATCATCATCATCATCATCATCATCATCATCGTCACCATCACCATCGTCATTCTCGTCATCATCAACATCATAACCATTACCATCGTCATCGTCATCGTCGTCATCATCATCACCATCACCATCGTCACCACTGTTGTCATCGTCATCGCCATCGTCATCATCGTCATCATCATCATCATCAGCAGCAGCAGCACCACCTCAAAAAAACAGTTCACCATGCCATTCGAGGCATCGACATTCTCAGCAGCCCTGCCATTTTATGTCTGATTTTGAAGTAAATCAGGAATCGTTGTCTTGAAATCATGTTTGGCAAGTCACCATTCACCACAAGTCCCGTTTTGAGAAAAATGAAACCATCTAAAAAAAAACGGAAAAATCGTATTAAAGCAAACGCATGAGACAAGACACGCAAACTGAATCCGTTTTCCTATGTTTACCCTTCTTTACTTGTCTGTGCCACGTGGCCGTGATTCATGATTGAAAACATGTCATGATGCCATTGGGTGCCTCAACCTCGTCTTTGTCGGAAGCATCTGCTTCCATCTTCCGCAATTGCGCCCAAAGGTCTTCCTACAGGAAAAGAAACCATTGAAAAGTTGCGATGTCTTGGGACAAGTTCATTTACAAAAATTGTTACAAACATGTTGTTTTTTCTGAAACTTCTTTTAAATTTCACACAGCAATTTGCAGTATTTTTTTATAGCCACAGGCAAGGTGTCAGTTTGGGGGACAAACATGAATAATTGTGATTACTTGATTTTGATTGTCGAAGGAAGTTTATAGAAGTCAAACTTCCGACTTATGGACAGAAGCACAACAGTGGTGAGACCAGTCAGAGAAGAGAAGAGAAGAGAAGAGTGAGAAGAGAAAGAGTCAGTAGAAGAAGATCAAGGTGCGCGAAATGACAGAAAGCACATTTCCAACTCGAAAGGTACAAAACACACCATTCTCGGAGCACTTTTGGAAGTTGACATGTTCAAGAATTGCACGCGGCTGTGGCACAAAGTGCATTTTGGAGTCAACATGTACAGAACACCTCAGCTCCGGAGCGCTTTTGGAAGTTGAGATCAGACAAAAAAGTGCACGCTCTGGTGGCGCCAAGCACATGTCGAAGTCAAAATGCTAAAAACCACTTTTGAAATTTCAGATGTGGAGAAAGTATACCCCGTTTTGGCGCGAAGCACATTCACAAGTCAAAAGTGTTAAACCTGACGATCCCGGACCACTTTCTGAAATTAGGATGTGGTTTTGCAGGCGCAATGGATTTGCACCTTGCCAAAAGTGAGCAAAACGTGAGGGTGCCGTAGCACTTGCAAAAACGATGGCAGGCGCGGGACGTTTGTCTCGCTGAATTGCTTCGTTTTCAATGGTGCCAACTTCAAATATGGAGGAAATCTGCCCGAATTTCTTGATTTTGGAGGTGTCAACTTTCATTTTTGAGGAAGTCTCGCAGAATTGCTACGTTTTGGCCCTGTCAACTTCCACTTTTGAAGGAACTCTTGCATAATTGCTTCCGATAGATAGGACGATAGATAGGTTAGATAGATTGGATAGATAGGTTAGATAGGTTAGATAGATTAGATCGGTTAGATAGGTTAGATAAATGGATTAGAAAGATTAGATAGATAGACAGGTAGATAGATAGACATGTAGATAGATAGGTAAGAAAGATTGACTGATTGATTGATTGATAGATAGATAGGTAGATAGATAAATAGGTAGATAAATGGATAGCTAGCTAGCTAGATACGTAGATAGGTAGATGAGTAGATAAGATAAGGTTAGATTAGATAAGATTAAATTAGCTTAGATAGATAGATAGATAGATAAATAGATAGATCGATCGATCGATCGATCAATCGATAGACAGATTGATTGGTTGATTGATTGATTGATCGAGTGACCGATTGATAGATTGATTGATTGGTTGATTGATAGACAGATAGATAGATAGATAGATAGATAGATAGATAGATGGATAGATAGATGGATGGATAGATAGATAGATAGATGGATAGATAGATAGATAGACAGACAGATCCATAGATAGATAGATAGATAGATAGATCGATAGATAGATCGATAGATACATAGATACATAGATACATAGATACATAGATACATAGATACGTACGTACGTACCTACATACATACATACATAACATAACATAACATAACATAACAAAACATAACATAACATAACATAACATAACATAACATACATACATACATTACATTACATTACATTACATTACATTACATTACATACATACATACATTACATTACATTACATTACATTACATTACCTTACCTTACCTTACCTTACATTACATTACATTACATACATACATACATTACATACATACATTACATACATACATACATACATAGATAGATAGATAGATAGATACATAGCATAGATTAGATTAGATTAGATTAGCTTCGGTTAGATAGATAGATAGATAGGTAGGTAGGTAGATAGGTAGATAGGTAGATATGGATAGATAGATAAATATATAGATCGATCAATGGATGGATGGATAGATGGATAGATGGATAGACGGATAGACGGATAGATGGATAGATGGATAGATGGATAGATGGACAGATGGACAGATGAACAGATGGAGAGAAGGACAGAAGGATAGAAGGATAGAAGGATAGAAGGATAGAAGGATAGAAGGATAGATGGATAGATGGATAGGTGGAAAGATCGATAGATGGATGGATGGATGGAAAGATGGAAAGATGGAAAGATGCAAAGATGGATAGATGGATAGATGGACAGATGGGGAGATAGACAGATAGACAGATAGACAGATAGCAGATACACAGCCAGATAGACAGATAGATAGACAGATAGACAGATAGATAGTAGACAGATGGTCAGATAGATAGACAGACAAAGAGATAGATAGATATATAGATAGATAGACAGGTAGATAGACAGACAGACAGACAGACAGAGAGAGAGAGAGAGAGACAGAGAGAGCCAGAGCCTCAACCACCTTTGGGTCCATCAGGGTTCGCTCTGCCATCCATGCACTACAACAACTCACCTCTCCTCCTATACGTGTCCTATTTTTGCAACGTCTGCCACTGCCTTGTGCGGCAAACTGGTATCAATTCACAGTCAGTCTAGGGCACCAGCGCGGTTCATCTACAGTATGTCCATCATCGAAAAAACTTTCACCCCGAACCTTTCCTACTGAGTCTTTTGAAGAACTTTTTCGGTGAGACCCCTGAGCAGTGCCCCTTGAAAAAATCCCAAGCACTTTGAAAGCCAAGAAACCGCCACGGTTTCATGGTCGGAAGCGCCAGCTTCCATCTTCTGAAGCTGGACACGTAGGTTCTCCTGCGTACAAAATTGCACTTACATATGCTCCTATAGGTACTCTCTTAGGTCGTCCTCTGACTCTGGCAATCTGACATGTTTGTGGAAATGCCATGGAATCTACATTGGTGGATGGTCGATGATGATTGATATAATTACCTCTTGAAATTGGAGCTCTCCCGATTTTCTGTTTTAGATCAGCAAAAAGCAGACGCTACATGTCCTCTCAAATTCTCTCAATAAAATAGGTCATGCACAATTATTGAACTGAATGTTGTTGCATGTTGACATTTCCGGATTGATGAAGCTAAGTTCACATCGCATGGCTTCTCAGCATCCCCAGATCTCAAAAATTTCTCAACAATCCAGGAATGGTTCTGTTGTAACAGTAGTTCCCTGCCAAATCAGCATTCAAGAAAAAGGAAGGAAAAGCCCGGTAATAAGCAAAAGAGCACTCTTCAACATCTTTGCACCGGGTATAGCACATTGTGGGAAGAAACGTGAACAAATATTTTGAAAAAAAATCATGGGACGCCTTCACAATAGCACCGTTCCTTTTGTATTTCTCAGACATGTCTGCGCAACACAAGGTTTTTCACGATTGATGGAAGATTTTTCATGATGCCCTTTGGTGCCTCGACCCTGTCTTTATCGGAAGCGCCAGCTTCCATCTTCCGCAATTGCGCCCGGAGGTCTTCCTGCAGGAAAGGAAATCATTGAAAAGTTGCGATATCTTGGGATAAGTGTGGTTACAAACATGAGCCCTTCAAAAACTTCCCCCAAATTTTACACAGCAACCGGTTATACCTGTTCAATCCTTTTCATAGCCACAGGCAAGGTGCTTGTCAGTCTGGGGACAAACATGATTAATTGATATGGATTATATTAATAAATAGTCACTCCAGGGCCTAGGGCACCAGCGCGGTTCATATACAGCATGTCCAACATCGGAAAACCCTTCACATCGAATCTTTCCTACTGAGTCTTTTGAAAAACTTTTACGATGAGACCCCTGAGCAGCGCTAAGAACTTTGAAAGCCAAGAAACCGCCACAGTTTCATGGTCGGAAGCGCCAGCTTCCATCTTCCGAAGCTGGACACGTAGGTCTTCCTGCGTACAAAATTGCACT